>PVKH010005085.1:0-22525 GCA_004027955.1 Chaetophractus vellerosus
CAAGAAGTGCTGGGATCCTCAGAAAGTGAGATGGAAAAAAGTCAAGAGGCTTCTTTAGGAAGAATTCACACGAAGACAAGGAGAAGGTGAATATCCCAGGCAGACCCAGTAATAATGTTTCAGTCATTGAGAGAGGAGAAGTGATTGTTTTTATTAAACTTTTTGTTTTGAGATCATTGTAGTTCACGTGCAGTTGTAGGAAATAATCTAGGAGATCCTACATACTTTTTCCTTGTTTCACCCAGTAATAACATCCTGTAAAACTATAATACAATATTAACCAGGATATTTACATTAATGCATTCAAGACACAGAGAATTCCCTCATGACAAGGATCTCCCCTTCTCCCATTTTATAACCATCCACTTCCTTCCCATGGAAAGCACCCCTACTGTAATCCATGGAAACCACTAATCTGATCTCCATTTCTATAAATTTGTCCTTTCAAGTATGTTATACAAACAAAATCATGCAGTATCCAACCTTTTGAGGTTGGCTTTTATCACTCAGCTTTTACACTTTTATCACAATCTCTGGGGCTTCATCAGGGTTGGATATTCATCAGGTATCAATAGTTGTTCCTTTTAATTGTTGAGTAGTATTCCATGGTATGGAAGTACCACAGTTTGTTTAGCCATTCACCCATTGAAGAACATCTGGGATGTTTCCAGTTTTAGTTATTACAAATAAAGTAACTGTGAATATTCACATACAGGCTATTGAATGAACATAAATGTTTTCATTTCTCTGGGATAGATGACCAAAACTGCAATTGCTGGAACATATGACAATTACATCTTTAGCTTTCTGTGAAACTGCCAAGTTGTTTTCCAGAGTGACTGAACCAATTCACATTCTCACTAAGAATGAATGAGTGATTGGTTTCCCTGTATTCTCTCCAGAACATACGGTTACAATTTTTTATTTTATTTTAGCCATGCTGATAAATGTGTAGTGATATCTCATTGCAGTTTTTAATTTGCACTTACCTGCTCGCTAATGATGTTTTGCATGTTTTCATGTGATTGATCAACATCTGTGTGTCCTCTTTGGTAAAATTTCTCTTCATGATTTTGTCCATATTCTAAATGGACTGACTGACTTTTGTGGCTTTGTTTTGTTTTGTTTTACTACTGAGATTTGAGAATTTTAAAAATATATTCAAGATATTAGTCCTTTCCCATTTACATGGTTTGAAAATATTTTCTAATCACCTGTAGCTTGATTTTACATCCACTTCACAGGATCTTTCTCAGAGCAAAAGGTTTTTAACTCTGATGAGATTCAAATTATCAACTTTTCCATGTAGGTACCAAGCTTTTGGAATCATCCAAATAACTCTGTGTCAAACCTTAGACCCCGAAGATATCCTACTATTTTTTTTTAAATATATTTTTATTACAGAAATTTTGAACTTACAAAATAATCATGCACATGTGTGGAATTTCCATACAACTCCCCTTCACCAACATACCACACCAATGTGGAACATTTGTTACAGATTATGAGATGTTATCATCTGACTATTACAACTAACTATGGTCCATAGCATATATTTGGCAAATTTTTTCCATACTCCCCAATTATAAACACAGTACATCTTTGGCATTGATGTAAGAACATTACATATTGTTGTTAACTGTAGTCCAAAGATTACATTAATTGTATTATTCAAATGCTTCTCCATATTCCCACCACCCTGCACTAGTGACATACATCTATTCTGGTTCACAGAAGGACATTCTTGAATTTGTACTATTAACCACAGTCCTCATCCACCTCTCTGTTCATTAGTTTATTCATCCCTTAGATTGTTCTCTAGCTTTTTTCAATCGACATTTACATCCTTACACTACCCTTTTCAGCCACAATCCATTTATAAGCCAGCTGCTACTCATTATAATGTGTTACCATCAACTCTACCCATTTCCACACTTTCATAGTCAAGAAAATTAAAACTTACACACACAATAAGAATCAGTGTTCCTTTGCAGCCCTCCTCTTGTCTCCTAAGAACCTGTACTCTAGATTTTAACTACATGCATTTATTCTTCATTTTTAATACATATTAGTGAGCCTATGCAGTATTTGTCCTTTTGGTTCTAGCTTATTTCATTTAGCATAATGTCTTCAAGATTCATCCATGTTATTATGTTATCATATGTGTTCCAATTTCATGTCTTCTTACTGCAGCATAGTATTCCATCACGTTTATACCACATTTTGTTTATCCATTCATTGCTTGAAGGATACTTGAGTTGTTTCCATCTTTTGGCAATTGTGAATAGCACCACTATGAATGTCCCTGTGCAAATGTATGTTCATGTCATAATTTTCAGTTCTTCTGGATATATTCCTAGTAGAGAAATTGTTGGATCATATGGAAGTTCTATATTTAACTTCCTGAGGAACTGCCAAACTGTCTTCCACAGAGGCTGCACCATTTTACAATTGCACCAACAGTGAAGGAGTGTTGCTATTTCTCCACATCCTCTCCAGCATTTGTTGTTTTCTGTTTTTTTAATAATGGCCATTCTATGCGGTAGAGGTGATATCTCATTGTCATTTTGATTTGCATCTCCCTAATAGCTAGTGATATTGAACATATTTTCATGTGCTTTTTGGCCATTTGTATTTCCTCTGGAGCAATATCTATTTATGTCTTTTGCCCATTTTCTAATTGGATTGCTTGCTCTTTTATTGTTGAGTTTTATGATCTCTTTATTTTTTATTTTTTTAAAGATTTATTTTTATTTATTTATATACCCCACCCCCTTGCTGCTTGTTCTTGCTGTGTTCATTGCTTTTGCATTCTTCTGTGTCTGCTTGTCTCCCCCTGCTGCGGCTTCCCACAGAGTCAGCTCACCGCGCGGCGGCTTGCCCTGCCTGCAGCGGCTTGCCTTCTCGAGGCAGCCTGCCTTCTCAAGGAGGCCCCGGGAACCGGAAATTAAATCCTATCGGATATGTGGTTTCCAAATATTTTCTCTCATTTAGTGGGCTACCTATTCACCTTTGAATCACAAAAAGTATTTAAATTTGAGGAGGTCCCATTTATCCTTTTTTTTTTTTTTTTTTTTTTTTGGTGCTTCTGCTTTTGGGGTAAGGTTTAAGAATCCACCATCTACCACCAGGTCTTGAAAATGTTTTCCTACATTTTATTCTAGGAACTTTATAGTTCTAGTTTTTGTATATAAGTCTTTGATCCATTTTGAGTTAAGTTTCATATAAGGTGTGAGAAAGGGGCCCTCTTTCTTTGGATATGGATATCTAGTTCTCCCAGCACCATTTGTTGAATAGACTCTTCTACACCAGCTGGGTGGGTTTGAAAGTCTTGTGAAAAATCACTTGAGGGGAGCAGATATAGCTCAAGTGTTTGAGCTCCTGCTTCCCAAGTACAAGGTCCTGGGTTCAATCTTCAGTACCCCCTTAAAAAAAAAATCACTTGACCATAGATGTTAGGGTCTGTTTCTGAACCATCAGTTCAGTTCCATTGCTCCATGTGTCTATCTTTATGCCAGTACCATATTGTTTTTACCACTTTAGCGAGGTGATATAATTTAAAGCCCAGTAGTGAGAGTCCTCCAACTTCACTTTTACTTTTTAAGATGTTTCTGGCTATTCGTGGCCCCTTACCCTTCCAAATATATTTAGTAATTGTGTTTCCCATTTGATTAAAAATTGCTGATGGAATTTTAAGTGGGATTGCATTAATATATATCAATTTGGGTAAAATTGACATCTTAATGGTATTTAATCTTCCAATTCCTGAGCATGGATTGTTCCTCCAATTATTTAGAACTTTTTAAAATTTCTTTTAGCAATGCATTGTAGTTTTCTGAATACAAATGCTTTATATCGTAGATTAAGTTTATTCCTAAATATCTGGCTTTTTTTAGTAACTATTGTTAATGGAATTTTTTCCTGACTTCCTCCTCATATTGCACATTACAAGTGTATAGAAACACCACTGATTTTAGCTTATTGTTCTTGTGTCCTGACATTCTAATGAAATTGTTTATTAGCTCTAGCAGCTTTGCTGGACATTTTGGGGGACATTGTAGGTATAGGATCATATCATCTGTGAATAGTGAAAGTTTTATATCTTCCTTTACAATTTGGATGCCTGTTATTTCTTTCCTGATTGCTCTAGCTAGAACTTCTAGCACTATATTGAACAACAGTGGTAGCAGTGGGCATCCTTGTCTTGTTCCCAATCCCAGCAGGAAAGCTTTCAGTCTTATACCATTGAGTACAATGCTAGCTCTGGTTTGTCATATGTGACCTTTATCATGTTGAGATAGTTTCCTTCAATTCCTACCTTAGGTAGTATTTTTATCAAGAAGGGTGCTCTATTTTGTCAAATGTCTTTTCTGTGTCAATTGATAAGATCATGTGATTTTTCTTCTTTGATTTATTAATGTGGTGTTTTATGCTGATTGATTTTCTTGTGTTGAAATACCCTTGTATACGTGGTATAAACCACACTTGATCATGATGAACAATTCTGTTGCTGTTTGTTGGATTTGATTAGCAAGTATTTTGTTGAAGGATTTTGCATCTGTATTCATTAGAGAAATGGGTCTGTAATTTTCTATTTTTGTAATATCTTTATCTGGCTTTGCTATTAGAGTGCTATTAGCTTCACAGAATGAGTTTCGTAGCATTCCTTCCTTTTCAACTTTTTGGAAGATCGTGTGCATGATTGGTAATAAATCTTCTTTGAATGCTTGGTAGAACTCACTTGTGAAACTATCTGGTCCTGGGCTTTTCATTTGGGGAGTTGTTTGATGACTGCTTCAATCTCTTTACTTGTGACTGTTTTACTGAGGTTTTCTATTTCGGTGTAGGTTATCAGTATCTTCCTAGCAATTTTTCCATTTCTTCTACATTGTCTACTTTGTTGGCATACAGTTGTTTATAATATCCTCTTATCTTTCCTCCCAGCATGGGATATGACTCCCAGGGCTCAGCCTCCCTGGCAATGAGGGATTACTAACAAGTGCCAATGGGCAATACGACTGGAAAAAGACTTTGAATAAAAGGGGGAAATGGTAAAGACAAATGAGTTCAAAGGGCTAAGAGACTTCAAAGTGAGTCAGGAGGTCATCCCAGAGGTAGCACTTATGCACATCCCAGTTGGACCCCATAGGCTTCCAAAGTGGATATCACCTCACAGGGGCTCCTGAGGGCTCTGGAGACATCCAGGTCCTATATCAGGGCAGATAGCCCCAGAGTTTGGTGCCTTATCAGTGGGCCCTAATTTGGAATCCTTGCTCCTGAGAGTGACAAAGTCTGACCGAAATA
Source organism: Chaetophractus vellerosus (assembly GCA_004027955.1). Taxonomy (NCBI): domain Eukaryota; kingdom Metazoa; phylum Chordata; class Mammalia; order Cingulata; family Chlamyphoridae; genus Chaetophractus; species Chaetophractus vellerosus. The sequence continues at coordinate 5,305 of PVKH010005085.1, forward strand.
TGTCTTCCCTGCACATGGTCCATCTGTCTCTTCTATTCAAACCTATATGTGATGCCAGAGATTTAGGTGTATTTCCAGAGAGTGGAGTCTATTGGATCTCTATGTGCCAGCTGGATCCAAAAGCTCGGTGGGGCTGAAACTCCTACTCTACAACTCAATGGACTCACCCAGGACTCCTACTGGGGAGATGATGATGGGTGATGGCTATCCTGGGGAATGGAGACAACCTGCAGCTGCAGGCAGGATAATCTCTTCCATCATATCCATGGGATATAAGCCCCCTTTCACTTGGTGGTGGAGGGGACATCACCATTCTAGACTTCTAGGGATTGGGAGAAGAGCTATGGACTAGAGTGGACTTACTGGTGTCCTGTTATAGACTCATTGTGATTCATGCAATGGAAGAAATTACAAAATTATGTGGAGCCAGTGGCCATGGATGCTTTGGGGGCAGGGAAAGGGAAAAGCAGTTGTAATACAGGGGCTTTTTTGGGACTTGGGAATTATCCTGAGTGACATTGCAAAGAGAGATATAGGCCATTTTATATCATCATATAACATGCAGAACTGTGTGGGAGAGAGTGTGGTCTACAATGTGAACTATGGTCCGTGCTTAGTGGCAAAGCCCCAAGATGTGTATGTCTGCTGCAGGTGATGTGCCACACTAATGAAGAATGTATATGTGGGAGGTTGTGGGAGGTGTGGAAGGTGGGGCATATGGGTTCCCCTAAAATTTTTGTGTAACATTTATGTAATCTATGTATCTTTTTAAAAAATTAATTAATTGGAAAAAAAGTATCCTCTTATGATCTCTTTTATTTTATGTGGGGTCAGTAGTGAAGTCCCTATTTTCATTTTTTATTTTATTTATTTGCATCATCTCTCTTTTCTCTTTGTCAGACTAGCAAAGAGTTTGCCAATTTTATTAATCTTCTCAAAGAACCAAACTGTGTTGTTTTTTATTCTCTCCATTGTTTTTTGTTCTCAATTTCTTTGTTATTTCATTCCTTCTACTTGCTCTGGGAATAGCTCGTTGTTCTTTTTACTAGTTCCTCAAGCTGTGTAGTTAGGTCATTGATTTTTAGCTCTTTTTTTTTCTTTTCTTTTCTTTTCTTTTCTTTTTTCTTTTTCTTTTTTTGAGGCACCAAGGGCTGGGGATTGAACCCAGGACCTTGTATCAGGGAAGCAGGCACTCAACCACCTCAACCACTGAACCACATCAGCATCCCTGAGTTGGTTTTTTTTAAATATTTGTTTTGCTTTTTTTTTTTTTATTTTTTTCAGGAGGCATCGGGAACTGAACCTGAGAACTTTTGTGTGGGAGGCAGGTGCTTCACCGCTTGATATTTGTTGATTTCTTTCACAATTTCTCCTTTGACCCACTGATTATTTAAGGGCATGTGGTTTTATCTCTATATATTTGGGAATTTTCCCTTTTTCTGTCTCTTGTTGATCTTCAACTTATTCCATTATGATCAGAGAAATTGCTTTGTATAATTTCAATATTGTTGAATTTATTGATCTGCTTTGTGACCCAACATGGGGTCTATCCTTGAGAAAGATGCATAATCACTTGAGAAGAATGTATATCCTGCTGGTTTGTGGTGCAATGTTCTGTATATGTCTATTAGGTTTAGTCCATTTACCATATTATTCAAGCTTTCTGTTTCTTTATTGATCCTCTGTCCAGATGTTCTGTCCAATGCTGAGAGTGGTGTACTGAAGTCTCCAAAGATTATTGTAGAGATATTTATTTTACCCTTAAGTTTTGCCAGTGTTTTCCTCATGCATCTTGCGGCACCCTGGTTAGGTACATATACATTTATGATTGTTATTTTTTCTTAGTGAATTGCCCCTTTTATTAATAGATAATATCCTTCCTTGTCTCTAATAATAGTTTTACTTTTAAAGTTTATTTCATCCAATATAAGTATAACTACTCCAGCTTTTTTTTTTTTTTTTTTGGTTACTTCATGCATGGAATATCTTTTTCCAGCCTTTCACTCTTTTGCTCTATTGCTATGCTTGGGTCTAAGGTGAGTCTCTTGTAGACATCATATAGATGGCTCCTGTTGTTTTACCCATTCCACCAGTCTGTGTCTTTTAATTGGGGGGTTAACCCATTAACACTCAATGTTATTAATGTAAAGGCAGTTCTTATTTCACCCATTTTGACCTTTGGGCTTTATATGCCATATTTTAATTTTACCACTCTTTTTATACTTTTAGTTATTTTTACTGATATAATCTTCATTTCTAGCCTCTCTCCTGTCTTTTCAGGCTGTAGCCCTCCCTTTAGTGTTGCTTGCAAAGCTGTTCTCTTGGTTACAAATTCTCTCAGTTTCTGTATATCTGTGAATATTCTAAACTCGCCCTCATTTTTGAAAGACAGTCTTGCCAGATATAAGATTTTTGGCTGGCAGTTTTTCTCTTGCAGTGTCATAAATATATCATACCACTGCCTTATTTCCTTCATGGTTTCTGATGATAAATTGGAACTTAATCTTATTGGGTATCCCTTATTTGTTATGCATCACTTTTCTCCTACTGCTCTCAGAATTCTCTCTTTGTTTTTGGCATTTGACATTTTGATTAGTATGTTTCTCAGAGTTGGTCTATTTGGATTTATTCGGATGGGAGTATGTTGTGCTTCTTGGACACATATATCTATGTCCTTCATTTGAGTTGGGAAATTTTCTACCATTATTTATTCAAATATTCATTCTGCCCCTTTTCCCTTTTCTTCTCCTTCTCAGACACCCATGACACATATGTTTGCATGTGTCTTGCCATCATATAGATCCCTGAAACACAGTTCATTTTTTTTCCATTCTTTTCTTCATCTGTTCTTTTGTATGTTTGCTTTCAGAGGCCATGTCTTCAAATTCACGAATCTTTTCTTCTGACTCCTCAAATCTGCTGTTATATGCCTCATGTGTATTTTTTATTTCATTTATTGTAGCTTTCCTTCCCATAATATCTGCTATTTTTCTATGTATGCTTTCAAATTCTTCTATGTGCTCACATGGTGTCTTCTTAATTTCCTTAATCTCTTTAGCCATCTCATTGAATTAAGGAGATTTTTTTGAACATCTATGATTAGTTGTCTCAAATCCTTTATGTCATCTCATATTCCTTTGACTGGGCCATGGCTTCCTGTTTCTTGGTTGGATTGTAATTTTTTTGTTGGTATCTTGGCACCTGGCTTACCAGATGTATTTATTCTGGGTGCAGTTTCTATCTTTAGTTGAAAGGATTTCTTGCCCTTTCCCCTTGCTGGTTGTATAGTAGAAGCTGAGAATGTAGTTGGTATTGTAAGCAGTGGAGGCTTAAGTTGCCTGTGTTGCCCCAGAGACCAATGAAGTTTCTCCCACCTTTCCCCTCTGCCAAGGATAGGGACAGAGCCACAGCCCTGTGTAATAATCTAAGTCTTGCAAGCCCAGACCATCTGTAGTTGGCCAGAGAGACTGAAGAATTTTGTCATGCCCTTTTTCTCCTGCCTGGGGTGGGGATGGAGCTTTAGGTGTGGGCAGCAAGGTATGCCAGGCGGGTCCAAAATGAACACAGTTGCCCAGGTAGACTGACATAGCATCAGCTTCTCTCCTCCCCTGCCAGGGGAGGGAATGGACCCTCTGCAGTGTCCAACATTCTAATCTGTGTGGGCCAAATGCGCTTGCAGTTGTCTTTATTGGCTGAGGGAATATTGTCCCCTCTGACCTCTAGTGTGTGGGGATGGAGCCACAGGCACCCAACAGCTCAGTCCGTGTAGGCCAAAAGTGCCTGCTGTTGCCTGGAGAGACTGAGGAAACACCAGCCCCTTCCAATCCTACTTGGGGTTGGGGATGGAGCTACAGGTGTCTGACTGTTCAGTCTGTGTGGGCCAAAAGCACTTGCAGTTACCCAGAGATGCTGGGGAAACTCCATCCCCATCTTGTCCTGTCAGTGGTGGGGGTCAAGCCACAGGCACCCAACAGTCAATTTCATGCAGGCCAAAAGAACCTGCAGCTGCCCAGCGAGGGTGAGGAAACATCAACCTTCTTTGGCAGGAGTGTGTGGTGGGGGGAGGAGAGTGGAATTAAAGGTGCTCAACAAACCAGTTTGTGCAGGCTGAAAGAGGCTGCAGTTGCTCAGAGAGACTGAGGAATCAAAGCTCCTCTCCTATCCTGTTGGAGTGTGGGGATGGAGTCCCAAGTGTCCAACCTCAGTCTGTGCCACCCGAAAGTGCCTGTGTAGAGGTTGGTGTAGGTCCTGTCAATTTCCTCCCTGCAGGAAGTGTCGATAGAGCAGGGCTGCAGTCCCATATGGGTGGAAAGAAGCCTCCCCCTATCATCATTGTGATTTTCAATCAGCCCTGCTTCCCCTTATGCTGGGGACAGATTTAAAATGGTGCTTACCAGCCACTTTCCCACTTGGACAGGTCCATACTTTAGCTGTTCTTAGGATTTTACCCTAGCCAGCAAATTTACTAATCAGTAGCTGAAGTCAGTGCCCGACTGTCTTTACCTCCCTCGTTTTTGCAAAATGGAGCTTCCAGCTACAGCTATGGAATAGCTCCTGAGATAGCTTGTACCGGCAGTTCGCAGCATGAAGAGCTTCACTCGTGAATCTTCACTGCAGATGGGCAGTCTTCTTCTATTCTTTCAGTGATGTTGCAGGATGCTCTTCTGGCCTCCCCAAACAGCTTTAGATAGCTCTGAGTGATTACTAACTTCTCTGTAGGATGAGCTGACTCTTGGAGCTCTGTACTCAACCACCATCTTGCCCCCATCCCAATTTCCTATTATGTTAATAAAAGGTTTATATTTTTATGTTTTATTTTTTACTTTATGATCCATTTTCAGTTTATTTTTGTATGAAGTATGAGGTTCATTTTTTTGCCTATGGATATCCAATTTTTATAAGCACCATTTGTAGAAGCAGCAATGCTTCTTCCACTGAATTGCTTTTCCATCTTTGTCAAAAATCAATTGGGCATATTTGTGTGGGTCTATTTCTGAGTTCTCTACTCTGTCCCATTAATCTACATGTCTATATCTTTCCTAATTATACACTGTCTTGGCTACTATAGCTATGTAGTAAATCTTCAAACTAGGTAGAGTGATTTCTCCCACTTTATTATTCATGGTCAAGTTTATTTTAGCTCATCAAGATTATCCTAGGATTTGCTCCTTTCCATATACATTTTAGAATAAGCTTGTGTATGACTAAAAAAATATTGCTGGTATTTTGATATGAATTGCCTTAAACCTATAGATCGATTCAGAGACATTAACATCTTTACTCTGCTGAGACTTCCAATGCACAATATATCTCTACATTTACTTACTTCTCTGATTTCTTTCATCAGCCTTGTGATTATCAACATAGAGATCCTACCCATGTTTTGTTAACTATATGCCTAAATATGTCATTTTCTTTGAAGTGATTATAAATGGTATTTTGCTTAGTTTCCACATGTTCATTTTTTACATAGAAATATGGTTGATTTTTTACATATAGATCTTGCATCCTGCCACTCTGCTGAATGCACTTATTAGTTCTTTGAGATTTTTCCTTTATATTCTTTCTGGTTTTCTACCTATACCATCATGTCATCTTCAAAGAGAAACAGTTTATTTCTTCCAATCTGCATATCAAAGTTATAAAAGGTGTCATAGAATACCTGAATAGTTTAATTTTAATCATTAAAGAAATTGAACTTCTAATTTTTAAAAAAGCTCATGACAAAGTAATCTCTAGGTCCAAATGGTTTCATTATAGAATTTTACTATACATTTGAAGAAGAATTAAAACAGATGTTATACATTCACTTTCCTAAAATAGAAGAGAATGTAACAATTTCCAACTCATATTTTGAGGATAGTATTACCTTGATAACAAAACAAGACAAAAGCAATACAAAAGGATGACAGACCAATCAATGTCTCATGAACTTAAACACAAAAATCTTCAACAAAATGTTAACAAATGAAATCAAGAAATGTATGAAAAGAATTATAAACTGTGACCAGATGGGATTATGCCATGAATACAAGGTAAGTTCAACATTTGAAAATCAATCAATGTAATACACCATACCAACATGCTAAAAAGAAAAAAAAGTCATACAAGCAGGCATATCAATTGAAGAAGAAAAGGTATTTGACAAAATTCATAACCTTTCATGATAAAAACTCTCAGCAAATGAGGGAAATAAGGGAACTTTCTCAACTTGATAAAGGATATCTACAAAAATTTATCGTTATCAGCATATTAAAGATGAAAAACTTCCTATAAACCCATCTACCAGGCTCTAACTCTGTGACTCTGCTCAATTTGCTTAATTCGTATCAGTGAGGTCATGTGTTGTTCATCCTTCAATACCTGGCTTGCCTCACTCAACATAAGGTCCTCCAGATTCTTCCATGTTATACTGTGTGTTAGCACTTTATTCCTTCTTACAGCTGAGTAATATTCCATTGTATGTATGTACCACATTTTGTTTACCCATTCATCTGTTGATGGGCATTTGGGTTGATTCCAACTTTTGGCAATTGTGAACAATGCTGCTGTGAACATTGGTGTACATATATCTGTTCGTGTCTTTGCTTTCAATACTTCTGGTATATGCCCAGCAGTGGAACGGCTGGATCATATGACAGATCTATAGTTAGTTTTTTGAGGAACCACCAAACTGTTCTCCACAATGGCTGCACCGTTCTACATTCCCACCAGCAGTGGATGAGTGTTCCCATTCCTCCACATCCAACACTTGCAGTCCTCTGTTTTTTTTAATAGCCGCCAGTATAATGAGTGGAAGATGATATCTCATTGAAGTTTTGACTTGCATTTCCCTAATAGCTTGTGATGTTGAGCATCTTTTCACGTGCTTTTTAGCCACTTGTATTTCTTCTTTGGAGAAGTGTCTATTCAGATCATTTGACCATTTTTTAAACTGATTGTCTTTTTATTTTTGAGATGTAGGCTTTCTTTATATATGCTGGATATTAAGCTCCTATCAGATATATGTTTACCAAATATTTTCTCCCATTGGGCAGGCTGCTTTTTCACTTTCTTGACAAATTCTTTTGAGGTGCAAGTTTTTAATTTTAAGGAGGTCCCATTTATCTATTTTTTTTCTTTCACTGCTCATGCTTTGGTGTGATGTTCATGAAACTATTTCCTATTACAAGATCCTATACATGCTTCCCTATACTATCTTCCAAGGTCTTTATGGTCTTGGCACTTATATTTAGATATTTGATCCATCTTGAGTTAGTTTTTGTATAAGGTGTGAGATGGTGTTCCTCTCTCATTCTTTTGGATATGGATATCTAGTTCTCCATGCACCAGGTTTTGAAAAGGTGAAAATCTGAATTCTTTCCCTCTCAGATTGAGAAAAAGGAAAGGGTGTCCACTGTCCCTACTGTTATTTAACATAGTATTGGAAGTTCTACCTACTACATGCAAGCAAATAAAATTATTCACTTATTTCTTCTAAGTTGTTAAATTTATGAATGTAAGCTGTTCATAGTGTTTCCTAACAGTCTCTTTAATAACTTGTGGATTTACAGTGATATCTTTATTTTATTCCTGATATTGGTGAATTGTGTCTTCTCTCTTTTTATTTCATCAGTCTTATTAGAATTTTATCAATTTTATTGATTTTTGAAGGACAAATTTTATTTATTTATAGTGTTTTGAATCTATCACTTTGTGTAGTTTTGTTAGTGGTTGCTATAAGTCTGATAGCCTACTCAGGAAACTTATTAAAGTCTACTGGCATTTATATTTTACCACTTCAAGTGAATTGTAGAAACCTTATTTCCCTTTAAATTCCTCTACCTTCCTCACTTTTAAAATACAATTATCTTAAGTATTCCCTCATCATACACTGAGGACAACATCAGATGGTGGTGTAATTTTTGTATCAACCATCAAATATAATTTAATAAACTCATGATGAAGATATTTTTCCCTATTTTTATCTGTTTCAAAATTCTTCCTTTCTGAAGTTCCAAGCTTTCTTCTGTTAGCATTTTCTTTATGGGTCATTTTGCTAGCAACCTATTTTACTTCATCTTAGAATGTATGTATGTCCCTTATTCCTGCAGGATATTTTTTGCCTGATATAGAACTCATGGTTGACACTTCTTCTCTTTTTCCTTCAGTACTTGTAAAATGTTCCACTTCTTTCTGGCCTCCATGGTTTCAGATGAGAAATTGTCTGTCATTCAAATTGGTGCAGCAAGAAGGTGCAGGGGCACTCAGGGCCTGTGGCTGATTGCCTCTCCCAACAGTCACAAACTGAAAAGCAATGAAGACTGTTTGGCTCTAAATTCCCATATATTCCACTATAATGGAACTCTATGCTCCAGATGGATAGCCAAGCTCAGTAACCCTGGCTCCGATTCCCATTGGAGTGTCTGTCCATCATCCTGTGCCCGGGAAATGTACATTGTCATGGGTAATTTCAAGGGAATGTTATTCTTTATCTGCACTTTAAGCAACATTTGTATGTATAGTGTTTCTAATACTCATAAAAATATTTTGAATAAAATGCTATTATCCTCACTTTATGTGAGATGCAGAGGAAATAATTAGTGTCCTGCCCAAGAAGACCCAGAGGCATTGCCTCAACAGAAACACATTCCAAGTTCTTTCTCTCTCTCTAGTCTCTATATTTCTTCCTCCCTCATTGTAGTAACTCTCAGCTTTTTCTCACAGGAGAACATGGTCCTTCACAGCTGTGTGTTCACAGCTCAAACCCTTCTGACATGGGCCCATTTTATTAATTTTTACCCAGTATTGAGCCTTATTTTGCCAAGTTCAGAAACGATTCATACCTCTGATCATTCTTTTTTTAATATATTTTGTGGGTGCTGCAGGAGGTGTATGGCAGAACAGTAAATTTTTAAAAATGCTTTGCTCAAAAAAACAAAGAATAAATCAGTTTCAGTGAAACTCAGCTAAAATTGAACAATTTTATAGCATTTAGAGGAGTCTTAATGCCCGTTAAACAGGGTATAAATGATTGAACAGGTGATAGATTCCTTAGAGGGAAAATTCATTATGAATAGTATTATGTGCCATAAAGCACAAGAGGATATCTTTTCAGCCCTACTCTTTTTAAATAAAATCTTCTGATACCTTCTTTTGGGGCTACCTGAGGCATGTTACCAAATCTATGCGGCATTCCTCTGCTCCCATTTTCCACAAGAGTCACAAAGTAGTACCCAGGTAGTCGTTATAACACATGCAGAGTCCCAGGTGGATCCTTATCAGGGCTGGGGCATAATTGAGCAGAGCCATAGCTCATTGCGTTGTTTGCTTTTGAGCACTCACTGCAAATAATGCTGAGGGTTGATAGCTCTAGGAAGGCCTCTTGCTGCTATGGAAGGCCTGAATAGTAATTACAAGAACTCTTTAGAATCATTTTCTAATGGCTTTTGGAATGAAGAGAGATGTCGGGAAATCTCTAAAATGTCTCCCAACTCAGATATCACTAATAAGTTGGTCTGTTATATGACTCTCCTTAGTTGAGGTAGAACATTTTCCGGTCTTCTCCTTAAGTTGAATCTTTAAAACAGAGTATTTGCTTTAAAAAAAAAAAAAAAAAAAAAAAGACTTCACTTATTCTTATCTAGTAAGATTCAGGTATTGTATTATTTTGTCTTGCTCACTGGGTTATAAATTCCTTCCAAATAAATGGCAAAGGAGTTATATTAGTCAAGTGTCTATTATATGTGGATGTTGTATATTCATTATTTCTAATCCTTGCTAGATGAAGAGGTGGGTTTTATTCTCCTCCTTCGAAGACAAGGAATCAGAAGCTCAAAGAGTTGAGATACTTGCTCAGGATCACACAATTGGGAAGTGGAGAGGCTGGGACCCAAACTTGGTGCTATCTGTCCTGGACTCCGTGTCCATCTATCCCATTTCCACAGTGTTCTCTGTGCAGGTAATGCTCCTTCACCTGCCATATGTGGAAGAAGTTATCTGCGATCTCATTCTCACTCTGTATTCTTGCCTGTTTTATATTTTAACCTCTTTATTTTATTCCCTGTGAATTATCACTGCAGAAAATTGTCCAATTTAAGCCAAATCTGGGGTATGGAGTCTGGTCCTGTCAGTGGAATTGGGCAGATGCCTGTAGCCTCAGAGCTCTGGGTAGAGGTTGACTTGAATGCACGAGCACTTGATAGACAAATAGAACCACAGGGGGTCCCACTCACGAGGCCTAAATTCTGAGATTGGGGGCTATAGTAAAACTGAATCTGTCTTTCATGAGGAAATGTGGGGGACCCAGAGCACAGCAGTGTTGTGTCAGAGTCCAGGCACCACAAGTGACTCCCAGGCTCACCAGTAGAACTGGGTAAGGATGTAGGCAGGGACCCCCAGAATGATAGAGAGCCATACTCCATGCCTCTTACACAAAACACAGGGCCACAGATAGAGTGTATAGGCTTTATTACACAACTGCAGGATACAAGCCAGAAATATCTGGAAATCAATGTTATTTAACCACATTTGTTCCCTCAAGCCAAATGAATTGTGTGCAACTGAGAATAAACGAGATGATTTTAGGTGGGAACATGTATCAGTAAGGGTTGTCCAATGAAACAGAAATAATAGAAGACAGATAAAGAAAGTTTAAGGAACTCTCATGCAATTATGGGGGCTGGCACGTTTGAAATTTGTAGGACATGCAGGCAGGCTGGAAATTCCAGATGAAAGAATTGATGCTGCAGTCTTTTTTCTCTCTCTCTTTATTAGAGAAGTTTCAGGTTTACAGAACAATCATGCAAAAAATACAGGATGCTCATAAACTATCCACATTTGTTACAACTGATTTTTAAAATTGTACTATTAACTATAGTCCGGGGTTTAACTATCAACTCCTAGAAGAAAATGTAGGGAAGCACCCTCAGGATCTTGTGTTAAGCAATGGTTTCTTAGATTTCACACCCAAAGCATAAGTTGTAAAGTAAAAAATAGATAAATGGGACTCATCATAATTAAAAACTTTTGTGCATCAAGAGTTTATCACAAAAGTGAAAAGACAAACTACTCAATGGGAGAAAATATTTGAAAACCACATATCCAATAAGGGTTTAATTACAGAATATATAAAGAAAACCTTCAACTCAATAACAATAAAACAAACAGACCAATTTAAAAATGGACAAAAGACATAAATAGATACCTCTCCAAAGAAGATGTTCAAATGGCTGGAAAGCATGTGAAAAGATGCTCAACATCATTAGCCATCAGGGAAACGCAAATCAAAACTACAATGAGATACGATTTCATACCCATTAGAATGGTTGCTACTTGAAAAAAAAAACAGAATTGTTGGATAGGATGCCGAGAAATATGAACACTCATTCGTTGCTGGTAGGAACGTAAACGGGTGCAGCCACAATGGAAGACAGTTTGGCAGTTTCTCAGAAGGCTAAGCATGATTGCTGTCTTGGGTACAGAATTCATACAGGAGGCAGGCAAGCTGTATGTTGAAGTTTTGAGGCAGAATTTCTTCTTCTCTGGGAAACCTCAGTTTTTGCTCGTAAAGCCATCGACTCATTAGATGAGGACCACCCATATTTTCCTGGACAATCTCCTTTACTTAAAGCCAACAAATTGTGGATACTAATCACATCCAGAAAATATCTCCACAGCAAACATCTAGACCAATGTTTGACCAAACTGGGCTCCACAGCCAAGCCAAGCTGAGCCATAAAATTAACTATCACAGCATATTTTTAAATTTAATTATTATTTTTTAAATTTAGGGCAAGACTGAAGTGGGTAGCACGAATGGTAATGCCTTCTCCAAGAACCACATGAACGCTGATTTAGCAGAGTTCTCTGTATGCTTGGTCTTCCCCACAGACCCATTGTGGGGAGAGGGACTGTGAGCAGATGAGCAATCCAAAAAGTGCTAAGGCACCCAACACAGAACACGAGGTGCAGAGTACCTGGGACATGTTTAATAAAAGGAATGAAGATAATAGTAATTTGTATCAAGGTTTATGTGTAAGTAACAGAGAGGCAGGGGCCATTATTCATTTGAGGATTCAAGAAAACTTTTATAAAAGAAGTGACTTCAGAGGCTATTCTTTTTTTAAGTTTAACTACTTTTAAAAAAAATTTTTTAATTAGAGAAATTGTAGGTTTACAGAAACGTCATGTAAAACATACAGCATTCCCATATACTCCCCTTCATTGACACTTTGCATTAGTGTGGTAACTTTGTTACAATTGATGAAAGAGTATTATAATTGTAGTATTAACTTAGTCCATAGTTTACATTAGGATTTACTTATTCCCATATATCACCCTATTCACGGACCAACCTCTCTAATGAACTTAGATGCAAAAATCCTCAACAAAATATTTGCAAATTGAATCCAACAGGGCATTAAAAGAATCATACACCATGAACAAGTGGGTCTTATCGCAGGCATGCAAGGGTGGTTCAACATTACAAAATCAATTAATGTAATACACCACATTAACACAATGAAGGAAAAAAACCACATGACCATCTCAATTGATGCAGAAAAGGCATATGACAAAATCCAGGATCCTTTCTGGATAAAAACACTTATAAAAATAGTAATAGAAGGAAACTTCCTCAACATGGTAAAGTATATATATGGAAAGTCTACTGCTAATATCATGCTCAATGGAGAAAGACTGAAAGCTTTCCTTCTAAGATTGGGAACATGACAAGGATGTTCACTGTTAGTCAACATTGTACTGGATGCTCTAGCAAGAGTGGTTAGGCAAGAAAAAAAAAAAAAAAGACGTCCAAATTGGAAAGGAAGAACTAAGTTTTACTTTATTTGCAGATGGCATTATCTTATACAAACAAAGTCCTGAAAATTTTTTAACAAAGCTACTAGAGCTAATAAATGAATTTAGAAAAGTGGCAGAGTACAAAAGCAACACACGAAAACCACTAGTGTTTCTATACACTAGTAATAAGGAATCTGAGAAAAAAATCAAGAAAAAATTTTCATTTACAAGAGCAACTAAAAGAATCAAATATCTAGGAATAAATTCAAGCAAGGATGTAAAGGACTTATATACAGAAAACTATAAAACTTTACTAGAAAACCAAAGATGATCTTAATAAGTGGAAGGATAATCCATGCTCATGAATGGAAGAATAAAAATTGTTAAGATGTCACTTCTACCAAAAATGATTTACAGATTCAATGGATTCCCAATTTGCAACTTTTCTCTTTTTTTCTTTCTCAGTCAAGCTGAAGGTTTGTCAATTTTATTGACCTTTTCAAGGAATCAGCTTTTGGTTTTGTTAATCTTCCCTATTTCTTTATTTTGTTAATTATCCTCTATATCACTTATGTCTTCTCTAAACTTTGTTATTCCTTCCCTTCTGCTTGCTTTGCCTTGAGTTTGCTGTTCTTATTCTAGATCCTCACAGTGAGCAGTTAGGTCTTTGCTTATTGCTCTTTTTTCTTTCTTAATGTACGCATTGAGGGCTATAAATTTCCCTGGCAGCACTGCCTTCACTGTACCCCATGAGTTTTGGTATGCTATATTCTAGTTTGCATTTGTCTCAAGATATTTACTGATTTCCCTTGTAATTTCTTCTTTGACCCACTGATTGTTTAAGAGTGTGTTATTTAACTTCCTTACATTTGTAAATTTTCCAGTTCTCTGTCTGTTACTGATTTCCAGCTTCATTACATTATGATCAGAGAAGATGCTTTGTATAGTTTCAATCTTTTAAAATTCATTGAGACTTATTTTGTGACCTAACATGTAGTTTATCCTGGAGAATGAGCCATGTGCACTTAAGAAGGATGTTTATCCTGATATATTGGTGTACAATGTTCTGTGTATGTCTATTAGGTATAGTTCATTTATCACATTATTCAAGTTCTCTATTTCCTTATTAACCTCTGTCTAGTTATCCTATTTATTGATGAGAGTGGCTAATTGAAGTCTTCATCTATTATTGTAGAGATATATGTTCCTCCCTTCAATTTTGCCAATATTTGCTTCATGTATTTTGAGGCACTGTGGTTAGGTGCACAAATATTTATAACTGTTATTTCTTCTTAGTGGATTGTCATTATTTGTCTCTTATAATCATTTTTTAATATATTTTTTATTTTTAAAAAGATATTTAGATTACAGTTTGCATTGTAGTTTATACTCTCTCCCGCACAATTTTGTAGGTTATGGCAAGATATGTAATGGCCTGTATCTGTCATTGTAATGTCATTCAGGACAATTCCCAAGTCCCAAAAATGCCCCCATATTCCACTTGTTTTTCCCTCTCCCTGCCTTCAGAAACTACAGTGGCCACTACCTCCACAACAATAATATAATTTCTTCCACTGCTAGAATCACAGTAAGTCTATACTAGAATACCAGTAAGTCTACTTTAGTCTATAGTTCATTCCCCAGTCCTGAGGATTCTGGGATGGTGATGCCCACTCTATCTCTAATTGAGAGGTAGCTTCCATCTCATGGGTCAGACGAATGAGACTTTCTTGCTTGCAGTTGTAGACTCTCTCGGTTCCTTGAGATGGTCGTGGTCTATCATCATACCCCTGCTAGTTGTCCTGGGTGAGTCCAATGAACTGGAGAGTAGATGTTGCAACTCCACGGGGATTCAGGGATAAGATAGCGACTCCAGCTCTTCTTTGGTTACTATTTGCATGCATAATCTTTTTATATCTTCTCACAGTTGATCTATTTATGTCTGTGTGTCTAAGGTGAGACTCTTATAAACAACATATAATTGGATCATGCATTTTTATCCATTCTGCCAAACTGTGTTCTTTGATTGGTGAGTTTAATCCATTAACATTCAGTGTTATTACTATAAAGGCAGTACTTTCTTCAGCTATTTTATCCTTTGGTTTTGTTTTTTTGTTGTTGTTACATATCCCTCCCCTTTCTGCTTGCTCTTGCTGTGTGTTCATTTTTTGTGTGCTCTTCTATGTCTGCTTTGTCTCCCCCTGCTGCAGCAAAGTGCCGAGTCAGCTCACCGCGCAGGCGGCTTGCCCCGCTTGTGGGTGGGTCTGCTTCCGTTCCCAGGTGGCTTTTTGCTCCATTTGCAGGTGACTTTGCTCTGTTCTCAGGTGGCTCGCCCTGCCTGTGGTGGCTTTGCCCTGCCCGTGGCAGCTTTTGCCCTGCCCACGGCGGCTCTGCCCAGCCCATGGCGGCTTTTGCCTTCTTAGGCAGTCTGCCCGCTCAGAGAGGTCCCCGGGAACCAAACCCAGGGCCTCCCATGTGGTGTACCTGTGCCCTATCCACTGGGCTGTACAGCCGGCCCCCATATCCTTTGGTTTTTATATGTCATAGCATTTGCTTTATCTCTTTTCCTTTATTGCAACTTCCTTTTCTGTATACCTGCTCTTTTGTGATATATCTAAGTTATCCTTTTCTCATTTTTGTTTATATATATATATAATCTTTGTGGTTACCCTGGAGTTTGTATTACACAACTTTCATCTATAACCTACTAATTTGAAAGGATACCAACTTAGCAATAGCACATACAGTCTCTGCTCCCATATCTTTTTGTTTCCCCTCTATATTGTTTTTGTCTCACATTACCTTTTTAAATTTTGTTTGTCCATTATCAGGAAATACACCTATTTCTTGTTCAATTGCCTTTTGACTGCTAGAAATTAAAGAGTAGTGTTGTATATTGTAGATACAGGACTATTGGGTTTTGCATTTACCCATTTAGTTGCTGGTACTGATGATTTTTCCTTCTTTACACGACTGCAAGCCACTCTCACCTGTCTTTTCCTTTCAACCTGCAGAACTTCCTTTGGTAATTTTTTTAGAGTGGGTCTTTGGTGACCAACTCTCTCAGTTTCTGAGGGAATATTTTAATCTCTCCTTCATTTTTGAAGGGCAGTTTTCCTGGGTAAAGAATTTGGGGCTAGAAGGTTTTCTCTTTCAGTACCTTAAATATATCATGCCACTGCCTTCTCACCTTCATGGTTTCTGATGAGAAATCAGCATTTAGTCATATTGAGGAACCTTGGTATGTGATGAATTGCTTTTGGCTTCTTCCAAAATTCCTTCTTTATCTTTGGCATTTGACATTCTGATTAGTATAAGTCTTGGAGTGAGTCTATTAAGGTTTATTCTGTTGGAGTATGCTGTGCTTCTTTGACATGTATATTTATTTCTTTAATAAGATTTGGGAAAATTTTGGCTATTATTTCCTCAAATATTCCTTCTTTACCTTTTCCCTTCTCTTCTTCTTCTGGGACACCCATAATGCATATGTTTATATGCTTCTTGCTATCACACAAACCCCTGAGACATTATTCAATTTTTTCTATTCTTTTCTCTATCTCTCCTTCTGGCTGTATGATTCAGGTTGTCCTGTCTTCTTGTTTGCTGATTCTTTCCTCTGCATGTTCAAATCTGCAGTTGTATCCCTCTAGTGTATTTTAAATAGTGATTATTGTGCATTACATACTCATAATTTATGTTGTTTCTTTTTATACTTTAAAATTCTTCTTTATATTCATATATTATCTGCTTAATATCCTTTAGCTCTATATCCATATTCCCATTCATCTCCTTGAATTGGTTTAAGAGATTTGTTTGAACTTCTTTGATTAGTTGTTCCAAATTCTGTGTCTCCTCTGAAGTTTAAAATATTCCCTTGACTGAGCCATATCTTTCTATTTCTTATTATGGTTTGTAATTTTTTTGCTGATGCCTGAGCATCTGATTATTTTGATGTATGAACTGTGAAGATCAGTTTCTCTGTCTTGCCTAGGATTTTATTGTTAATTGTCTTTGTGTTAAGGCTCTTCATTGACACTTGATCCAACTTATTCTGGACATTTTGTGTAGCCCGTGTTCAACTGTTGAGATTTTCTCAGCTATTCTTCATCTGATTCTTGCCCTGGATATGGGGTACAATTTTTAATATTGTACTTTCTGTGCAATTGTTTCACCTCCAGGATAAAACTTCTTTTCCTTTGTTCCTTCTCTGGGGATTTTTTTTTTTTAATTTAAGTTTTTTATTTATTTTTTTATATATCTATATATATTTTTAGGATACATTGATTACATAAATGTTACACAGAGATTCTAGGAGTGCCCATATGCCACCCCTCCACCCCTCCCACAACCCCCCACATGCACATCCTTCAGTGTGGCATAAAGCCTCTGATAGATATACACATTTAGGGGCTTTGCCATTAGGCATAGATCACAGTTCAGG
>PVKH010005086.1:0-22518 GCA_004027955.1 Chaetophractus vellerosus
ATATTCTCCCCAATGTCAGGAGTCAGGTAGTGGAATTTTTCCCCCTCTTTGCAGCTGAAATATGATGTGACCTGGATTAAATCCCATAATTTCTATGATTCAAATGTTTTTAACCAAATATACAGTTTGTGTATGTTATTGAATTTAAGTTGGTATCAAAAGAAACATGATTGTTAAAGATTTTATGATGATAAATTTAAGTACCATGACAACCACAAAGAAAATATCTGAAATATATATACAAAAGGAAATGAGAAGGGACTCAAAATGGTACAATAAAAAAATCAAATAATCAAATAAAAATAAAAGTAAGCATTAATGAAAGAACTAAGAGGCAAGAAAGATATGACTTAGAAAGATCAAAGGGGAAAAGTAACCAGTAGTTACTTTAAATGTAACTGGATTAAACTCTCTAGTCAAAAGATAGAGACTGGCAAAATGGATTAAAAAAAGCATGACACAACTATATGCTGTTTATAAAGAGTCACCTTAAATTCAAAGACACAAGTAGACTGAAAGTGAAAGGATGGAAAAAAATATTCCATGCAAATAGTAATCAAAATAGAACTGGAGTAGTTTTATTAATATCTGATAATATAGACATTAAACCAAAAAACGATTACAATGGACAAAGAAAGACACTTTATACAGGTAAATGTGTCAATTCAACAAGAAGATATACCAGATATATACACACATGTTTAACAACAGAGTCCAAAAATAATATATGAAGCAAATATTGACAGATATGCATAGAAAAATAGACATTAAGAGTAGAAGTCTTCAATAAACTACTTAAGTAGTGGATAGAACTATACAGAAGATCTATAACTAGATTTAACAAACAAACAGAACACTTCACTCAACAGCAGCAGAATACACAATCTTCTCTAGTTCACATGGGTCATTTTCCAGGATAGATCATATGTTAGATCACAAAGCAAGTCTCCAAAAATTCAAAAATATTAAAAGCATACATGAATCTTCTCTAATCACAAAGGAATGAAGCTAGAAATCATTAATAGAGGGAGAACTGTACAATATGTCAAAATTAAACAATATACTCTTAAACAGTCAATGAATCAAAGAAGAAATCATTACGTGATTTAGGAAATATCTTAAAGATATTAGGAATAACTAAATTAGGCAAATGATAATGAAAACACAACATACTAAAATTTACAATATGCAATTAAGGCAGTGCTGAGCGAGAAATTTATAGCTCCAAATGCTTACATTAAAAAAGAAGAATTCTCGCTGTCCTGATTGTGTGATAATCAGGGTAGGCTAAACACTCACTATATTAGAAACCATGCATGTGACTCCAGACCTAGCTTTTCTCCCTAGGTCTGGATTTTAGAATGCTGGTAATAAACTAAGCCTTATTTATTATATGACCATCCTGTATGGGAGAAGACTGTAACTCTAGTTATCTTGTCAACTTTAAGAGACATAGCAGGGGGACAGATGTGGCTCAAATGGTTGGGTGTCCATCTCCCATATGGAGGGACCTGGTTTGGATCCCCGGGACTTCCCTGTAAAAATTTTAAAAAAGAAAAACATAGAAGGCACATGGATTACAAGGCCCCACGCACAGGTGAACTCCCCAGGCCCCCCATGCAGGTGCACCACCAGGCCCTGCATGTGGGTACACCATCAGGCCCCGCGAGCCATGCAGCAAGATGATGATGTAACAGGAGAGTGACACAAGGGAGAGCCAAGACTAGACATGCGTAAAAACGAGGAGCTAAGGTGGTGCAGGCGGTAGGATGCCTCTCTCCCACATCGAAGTTTCCAAGGATCGAATCCCAGTGAATGCAGGAGGAGAAGGATGAGAAGAGAGGGCAGGAAATGGACAAAGAGAGTTGCCCAGTGACTGGACACAAAAACAGCAAAAACGGGGCAGGGGGAGGGTAAAAATGGATAAAGGTAAATAAATAAATCCTTAAAAAATGTATAGGGGAGGAAGATATGGACTATAGTTAGTGGTAATACTTTGACAATGCTCTTTCATACTTTGTTAACAAATGTTTCACAACAATGCAAAGTATTTGTGGTGGGGTGATGTATGGGAGCTCTGTATAATGTTATGCATGTTTGTTTTGTAAGTTCACAATGTTTACTGAACACTTATAGTTTATGTATATTCATGCATGAATGATATGCTTCAATAAATGTTGTTTTAAAAGAAGAAAGATGTCAAATCAGAGATCCATCCTACATCTGGAGGAACTAGAAAAAGAACAGCAAAACTAAACAAAGTGAGCAGAAGGAAAGAAATAATAAAAATTAGAGTGGAGATAAACTAATAGAATGAAAAATAACAGTAGAGAAAATCACTAAAACCAAAAGTTGGTTCTTTGAAAAGATCAATAAAATCAACTAAGCTGTAGCTAGACTGAAAAAGAAAAAGAGAAAATTCAAATAACAAAAACACATATAAAATGGGGAGGCATTACTACTGACCACATAGAAATAAAAAAGATTATAAGAGGATACCATGAACAACTGTACACCAATAGATGAAATGGACAAAATTCCTAGAAACATGCAAGCTACCTACACTGACTCAAGATGAGATAGAGGATCTTACCAGACCAATAACAAGGACCCAGCAAAGTAATCTGAGGACCACATGGCTTTACTGGTGAATT
The DNA here is from genome assembly GCA_004027955.1 of Chaetophractus vellerosus. NCBI lineage: Eukaryota > Metazoa > Chordata > Mammalia > Cingulata > Chlamyphoridae > Chaetophractus > Chaetophractus vellerosus. The sequence goes on from PVKH010005086.1 coordinate 2,655, forward strand.
TTACCAAATATTGCAAGAAGAATTATCACCAATCCTGCTCAAACTTTTCCAAAAATTTGAAGAGGAAGGAATAATACCTAACTCATCTATGAGACCAACATCACCCTAATGCAAACACCAGATAAAGATTTCACAGGAAAAGAAAACTAGAGACCAATATTATACATCCAAAAATCCTTGCCAAAATACTCACAAACTGAAATCAAGAACACATTAAATAGAAGTAGACACCAGTTCAGGTGGAATGTATCCCAGATATGCAATAATAGTTCAACATAAAGAAAATCAATTTTTGTAGTGCAACAAATTAATAGAATGAAGGGGAAGGCACATAATTATCTCAATTGATGCAGAAAAAAGTATTTGAAAAAAATCCAGCACTCCTTCTTGATAATAATACTTAGAAACTAGGAATAGAAAGAAATATCCTCAAAATGAACAAAGACATATATGAAAAACCCTGCTAACATCACACTCAATGGTGAAACACTGAAAGGTTTCCCTGTAAGATTAGGAACAAGACAAGGATGCCCACTCTCACCATTGTTATTCAACATTGTACTGGAAGTTCTAGACAGAACAATTAATCAAGCAAAATAAATAAAAGGCATCCAAATTGGAAAGTAAAACTCCTTATATACGATGACATGATACTATCTATAGAAAAGCCTGAAAAATCCACAACAAAGCTATGCAAGCTAATGAAAGAATTGAGCAAATTGGTGAGGCTACAAGAGCAACATACAAAAATCAGTAGTATTTCTATACACTAGTAATAATCAACCTGATGAGGAAATCAAGAAAAAATTTCATTTACAACAGCAACTAAAATAATCAAATATCTAGGAATAATTTTAACCAAGGTTGTAAAGGACTTCTTCACAGAAAGTATAAAACAATGCTAAAAGAAATCAAAGAAGTCCTAAAGAAATGGAAGGGCATTACTTGTTCATGTATTGGAAGACTAAATATTGTTAAGATGGCAATTCTACCCAAAACAATTTACAGATTCAACAAAACACCAATAAAAATTCCAACATCTTTCTTTGGAAAAATGGAAAAGTAAATCATCAAATTTATATGGAAATATAGGTAAGAGGCCTCAAATAGCAAAAGCCATCTTGAAAAAGAATGTAGTTGAAGACACACAATTCTCAATTTTTAAACCTGTTACAAAACTATGGTAATCAAAACAGCATGGTATTGGCACAAAGACAGATATATGACCAATGGAGTCAAATTGGGAGTTTGGAGATAATTTTCCATACTTATGGCCAATTGATCTTTCAGAAGGGTACCAGGTCCATTCAGTGGGGAAAGAATAGTCTCTAACAAATGGTGCTGGGAAAACTGGATATCCATATGCAATAGAATGAAGGTGGACTCCTCCTTCATACACATAAATGGGACTTCATCAAAATTAAAAACTTTTGGGGATCAAAGTACCACATTTTGAAAGTAAAATGATAGACTTCAGAATGGGAGAAAATATTTGGAAACCACTTATCTGATAAGGGTTTAATATTTAGAGTATAGAAAGAAATCTTACAACTCAACACTCAAATTTAAACTGGCAAAAGACTTGAAGAGGCATTTCTCCAAAGAAAATATACAAATGGCTAGCAAACACAGGAAAAGATGCTAAAAATCATTAGCCATTAGGGAAATGCAAATAAAAAACACAATGAGATACTATTTCACATATACTAGAATAGCTACTATTTAACAAAGGAAAATAAGTGTTGGAGAGGATGTGGAGAAATAGGAACAAATGTTCATTGTTGGCAGGAATGTAAAATGGTGCAGCTACTGTGAAAAATAGTTTGGCCATACTTCAGAAAGTTAAATATAGAATTACATATGATTTAGCAAATCCCACTCTTATGTATATAACCCAAATGATTGAAAACAGGAGCTTGAACAAATATTTGCACACCTATGACCATAGCAGTATTATTCACAATTGCCAAATGATGGAAGCAAGCCAAACTTTCATCAACAGATGAATGGATAAAGAAAAAGTGTTATATGTATATATACATGATGGAATATTATTCACTTCTGCTACATGTGATAGCATGGATGAACTTGAAGACATCATGTTGAGTGAAATAAGCCAAGCAAAAAAGGACAGATGCTGTATGATCTTGCTGATATGAAATAATTAGAATAAGACAATACATAGATTCAGAATGAAGATTACCAGGGGCTGGGGAAGGAATTGGGAATGGGGAGTTAATTCTTAATTGGTAAAGAGTTTCTGTTTGGAGTGATGGAAAATCTTGTTCATGGATGGTGAATGTAATTAACAATACTGAATTATATATTTGAATGTGGTTTAAAGGGAAAATTTTAGGTTATCCATATGTTACTAGAATTTTTAAAAAATTAAAACACATAGAACTGTACAACACAATAGTGAAACCTAATATACACTATGGACTATGGTTAAGACTTTAAGAGCGTCATTATAATCATTTTTATTAATTTTGTAACAAAGGCACCACATTAATGCAAAGTATTAATAATAGGGAAACTGTGGGGGGTAGTGTATGGGCATTCTGTACTTTCTCCATAATTTTTTTGTAAACCTATGACTTCTCTAATAAAAAATATAATACAAACAAACAAAAAAAATATATAGTAGAAAAAAAAAACTAATAACCACCATCAGCAACTTACATTTGAACTGCATTGCTATTCCCTTTGAAATGGTAGTAAGACTTGGGTTCATCTGAGAGAACCAGTCACTTTTCAGATAATGACCCCATTAATAATACAGACAACCCTGTAGGGAGCTGCTGATGACTGAGAGGGCTGGACGCTCTGCCTGACTTCAGCTTTGAAGAAACAATAGCATTTCCATGTTTTCTCTAGTGTCAAACTCCATAAATGGTAAAAGGCACATTATCACAAATTCATTAATCATCTTTGGAGAGCATTATTAGTTACTCTAGCTTGCCAGGAAAATAGTCTCTAATTAGAAACACATGAAGAAAGCTTCAGATGTAAAAATTAAAAGCAAAAACTAAAACTAAAACTCAAGCAATTGAACCCTCATCTCCTGCCACAACTCACATCTTTATTATCAATCCCTTTCTTTTAAAAAGAGTTATTTTCTTTCTCATTCACACAAAGAAGAACCAACTATCAAAAACTACAGACACATCTGTGGCCTTATAATTGACATCGTGTTTCAGATCTAATCTTTTTCTTCAGCCTGTTAGAAATCTAATCCACCAATGTTTATAAAGTGTGCTTCATAATTGAAATTATGTATGTATACTTCAGTGATAAAAGAAAATTGCACCTACATTTTATCTAGAGCATTTCCAAAGGAGCTTGGATGGCAGATTGGGAGCATCTTACTTACTGAGGTTGTTCCCACCTTCTTCTAAAATGAAAATCTTAAATTTGTTCAGGTATTTACCCTTCTTCAAGTCAGGCATGTACTTAGGAAAATTTTACCCCATCCCTACTCCAGTGATGATGTGATAATACTTACATTATTTTTTCCCAGTGATTGGTTTCTGAGTATTTGTGTGACATGTGACCCAATTCTATTTAATGAAACATGAGGGGAGCACTTAAGAAGGAGGCCCAGGAAATATTATCCCTATTCTGCCTCTGAATGTCATAATGCCTGCACCTGATGCAGCCGTCCTGCTATCAGCTGAGGGTGATGCCACCGTACAGAGAAGGGAAGAACAAAAGAATCACAGGAGAAGCTGTGCTGGAATTCACATATGCTGTGCTTAGAACTCACATATGCCATCTATAAATTTCTTGTTATTTATTTTTTAAGTATGAGACTTTTTAAAAAGAAGCTTTAGCTTACATAAATATTACATCAAAAATACAGGGGATTCCCATATACCCCACCGCCTCCCCCTCCCACACTTTCCCCTCCCCCATTAACAACATCTTTCTTTAGTGTGGTACATTTGTTACAGTTGATGAACACATATTGAAGCATTGTACTAACCATGGTCTACAGTTTACATTATAGTTTACACTTTGCACCACACAATTTTATAGGTCTTGACAAAATGTATAATGGCCTGTATGTGTTATTGCAATATCATACAGGACAATTCCAATGTCCCCCAAATGCCCCATGTTAAACTTGTTATTCCCACAGAGAAAATATTTGCAACAGATAAAATAGATAAAGGGTTAAAATCTAAAATATTTTATATTTTATATGAAATATAAGAAAGCAACACTTTCTCATATACGAGAAAGCAATACTTACGTACTTTCTATGGGTAAATATATGATGCTTAAAGTACAAAGAAGTCTGGAAGAAGACAAGGCCAACTCCTAGTAGTGATTCCTGAGGGGGGATTAGGGAGCAGACATAGAATTGTTAAAGGGACTTAAGGTTTATCTGTAATGTTCTTGTTTTAGAGAAAAATGGATTTACTATTTGTAATTTTAAAATAAAAATTAAAAAAATACATTATTCAACAACAAAAAAGAATAGGTGATAAGTTCCCTATTCTTTGAAGCAGTTGAGTCTGATTTGTTGTTGTTGTTTTTTTCCAGTTACAGGCATCCTGAATGAAACAGTTAATTGTGCTATTTAGATATTCTACTTGCCTTGCAGTTGTAGACCAACTGCTTGGATGGTGTAAGAAGGGGTATCAGACTGTATGTCAGAGGTTCTGGGTTCTACTTCTAGTACCGTGAATTCTAAGCTCAACCTTAGACAGATCAGTCACTTAGGCTGTATGAGGTCTCCTGTTTGTTTACCACTCAGGTTATTGGGAGAATTATCTGAGATAAGGTGTTTTAGTCTGCTAGGCTGCAGAAATGCAATGTACCAGAAATAGTTCGGCTTTTAACAAGCGGAATTTGTTTATAAGTTACTGTTTTGAGGCTGAGAAAAATATTCAAATCAATGCATAATCAGGTAATGCTTTCTCCCTGAAGGCCGGCTGATGATGAGCCTTGACTCCTCTGTCACATGGCATGACACATGATGGTGCCTGATGGTCTTTCCCTCCTCTCCCGCATCTCCTAGCCTCCAGCTTCTTGTTCTGTCTCTCTCTCTCTCCTTATCCATCCCATTTAAAAGGGGTGCAGTAAAAAGATTAAGACCCACCCTGGGCCATAATTTAACTGAAGTAACCTAATCAAAAGGTACTACTTACAATATGTTTATACCCACAGGAATGGGTTAGTTTTTAAAAGAAACTTTTCTGTGGTCCATATTGCTTCAAATCAATAAATAAGGTAAAAGAAAATCTTGTAAATTGTGAACATCATAAATCTAACTGACTTTATATTCTTAAAAGATTCTTTGCCTTGTCCAGGCTCATCACAATGCTGAATGGTTTTACTCTGTCATTAAATATTCACTAAATGAATATCCATCCCTCTTTGAATGAGATTTTTGGGACTTTTATATCTAGACTTAAGAAACATATAGATGATTCAATAGTTCAAGACAAACTGAAATGTTTCACAGAAAGGTCTCTTTACTTATAGCCAGTTTTTAGAGTGGTTTATTTTTTAATAAGTGCTTCAAAATGAGAACACATTATAATGGTTGCCATTTATATAAGTACTCTACTGGTACTTCCGGTATCTACATTAACTATATTGTGTCATTAATTCTCACACTCAAAAAAATGAATCCTCTGTGTTAGGATTACTATAGATGGTTTGCAGGGTCTTGGAGATTAAAGTGCTATCACTTGCCTGATGTAAAACAGTTAATAAAGAGTAGATCTCAGAATAAGTATGAATCTATTTGAATCAAACACCTGTTTCTTTCCCTTATGATCCCACTTTCTATCAGGAAGCTACAGTTTATCAGCTTGAAGAATCAGGTTGAAGTTAACATGTCCAGACTGAACACGAAACTTTCAATCACCCTGCCTTGTTCCAGACCTAAATCCCAGATAACAACAATGTGATTTACACTGTTTCATTTCATTGTTTCCTGACCAATATTCTATATTTTCCATCAACCTAGGTATCACCATCATTTGACCCTTGATTTTAAGATCAAAACTTCAAAACAAATTACTCAGGCACACTCTCTTGCATTTCCAAGGATATGTACTATTAATTATAGACTTAGTTGTCCATAAAACTTCAGGTCTTCATCCATGACTTAGATCTCACTAAAAATATGCCACAATAATATTCAAGAAGGTTTATCTCAAATTTAAAGTTTAAATCCCAAATTTGCTACAATAAAACATGATTAAATCATCTATCAGTTAGGAGTATGTTGAGTGTGTGGTTCTGTCTCAATTTTCCAAAATCATCACGTTGCACTTTCATCATCTCAAAATGCTGTATATTAGTGCTATTACCTTGTGTGCAATTATAAATAAAATGTATTTTAATAAACTGGAGAAGTCAGTGAGAAAAACAGGTGAGATTATCTGAGTTGAAAAAGAAAAAAACACAATTAGAAGAAACATGAAAAGTTATAAAATGTATCAAGAATATTGAATACATAATAAACAAAGGCCATGAACACGTCCTATCAACACACATATGGTCATGTTTTTACAAGAGTGAAAAAATATCTATGACTTACAAAAATGTTAGTTCTGGAAAGTTTCACTGTGTTATTTGAGCATAAACATATGCAAGGTTTTTTTAAATATACTTTTTAAGAGCAGTTTTAGGTTACAGAAAAAATAAGCACAAAAATATAGACTTCCCATATATGGGAGATTTTCCTATTATTTGCATCTTTATTAATGGGGTACATTTATTTCAACTGATGAACCAAAATTGATACATTATTATTAGCTAAATGTGATACTTTACATTAATGATTACACTTTGTATTGTACTGTTCTATGGGCTTTGACAAATATGTAATGTCATTTACCCACCATTACAATGTCATACAGAAAAATTTCATTGCCCTAAAAATCCCTGTCCTACGTCTATTCATCCCTCATCCCACTTCTCCTGAATCCCGGGAAACCACTGATCTTTTTACTGACTCTATAATGCTGTCTTTTTAGAATGTCATACAATTGGAAACATACAGTATGTAGTTTTCCATACTGACTTCTCTCACTTAACAGTATGAATTTAAGTAAGGTTCCCTAAGCTTCTTCTTGGCTTGAGAACACATTTCTTTTTATCTCTGCATAATAGTCAATTGAATAAATGTACCAGAGTTTATCCATTGATTGATCTATTGAAAGCATCTTGGTTGCTTCCAATTTAATATATAATTTTAAATTGAGGTATATTTTACATATAGACATACCTCTGACATATTGCAGATTCAGTTTCAGGCCCCTGAAAAAAGGAATATTGCAATAAGGTGAGTCACATCAATTTTTTGGTTTACCAGTACATATAAAAGTTATATTTACACTATACTATAATCTATTAAGTATGAAATAACAGGCATACCTTTATTAATAATACTTATTGCTAAAAAATACTAACCATCATCTGAGCCTTTAGTGAGTAATAATCTTTTGTTGGTGAAGGTACTTGCCTCAGTGATGATGGCTACTGACTGATCAGGGTAGTAGTTGTTGAGGGTTGGGGTAGATGTGGCAATTCCTTAAAATAAGACAACAATGAAGTTTTTCACATCTGTCACAAAAGATTTCTCTGTGCCTGTGATGCAGTTTGATATCATTTTACCCATGGTAGAACTACTTTGAAAATTGGAGTCAGTCCTCTCAAACTCTACCACTGTTTTATCAGCAAAGTTTCCATAATATTTCAATTCCTTTGGTGTCATTTCAACAATGTTCAAAGCGTCTTCATCAGGAGTAAATTACATCTCAATAACCAGGTTTTTTTCTGAGCCATAAAAAGCAACTCCTAATTTGGTCAAGTTAATCCATGTTGTTGCATGTATCAGAATTTCATTTCTTTTTGTGGCTGAATAATATTCCATTGTATGTAGGTACCACATTTTGTTCATCCATTCACTTTAATTTCCTTCAAGAACTTTTCCTTTGCATACATAATTTGGCCATTTGGTGCAGGAGCCCTAGTTTTCAGCCTAACTCAGCTTTTGACATGCCTTCCTCCCTAAGCTTAATCATTTCTAGATATTGATTTAAAGTTAGAGATGTGTAACTCTTCCTTTGATTTGAATACTTAGAGGTCTTTGTGGGGTTATTAATAGGCCTAACTCCAACATTTTTGTGTGCCAGGGAACAGGCAGGCCTGAGGAGTGGGAGGTAGGCTGGGTAATGGCTGGTTGGTGGGGCAGTCAGAACACACAAAACATTTATCAGTTAAATTCACCATCTTATCTGGGTGCCATTTGTGGCTCCCCAAAAACAATTAAAGTAGTAATATCAAAGATCACTGATTACAAATCACCATAACTGATATAATAATAATGAAAAAAATTAGAATACAAAGAGAACGATCAAAATATGACGCAGAGACACGAAGTGAGCTCATGCTGCTGGAAAAATGGCACTGACAGACTTGCTTAATGCAGGGCTATCACAAAGTCAATTTGTAAAAAACTCAGTATCTGCAAGGCAGGGTAAAGCAAAGTGCAACAAAATGAGGTATGCCTGTAAAGTGAAATACCTGGATTTTGACTAGACAGATGAGTTTTGATAAATGCAATCACTCTTGTAACTCACAATCCTATGGAGCTATTTCTTCATCCCAGGAAGTTCCCTTGTGCCCATTTGTCTGATTACCAACACCCTGAGACAGCCACTGTTGTGATATTTGTGACCTCAGATTAGTTTGGTCATTTTAGAATTTAATATAAATTTAATCATCCATTTTATATTATTGTACATGGATCCTTTCAATAAACAAAATGTTTCTGTGAATCTGTGTTGTATGTATGAGTTTTTCATTTTTCATTCTTTACATATTTTAGTAAAGAAGTAATGGAAACACATTGCAGAGCATTTAAAAGTATTGGAAAAGTGAGAAACGAAGGCAGAAGGTAAGGGGAAAGAGGAGTGTAGACAACTAGAGACAAATCATTCAAGAACACTTAACAAACTTCTGGATATTTCATGCACAACACAACAACCTATGGGAGAGGTACTGATATTGTCACTATTTTGCAGCTAAGAAAACTAAGGCAGAGGTAGGTTACTTTCACAGTCACACAGCTCCAGGCAGTCTATGCCCCATGACAAATATCATCTCCCAGACATTACAATCCTACATTAGTTTTATTGGGTTCTGTTCTCCTTTATATAATTTTCTAAACAATTTGCAATTTTTGTTTTGGTTTTCTTTTGACTTAGCTCAAGAGTCTTAATTTTCAATAATTCTAATTTTATGATAATTTTTTTCAGTTGAAAGAGATTTCATTGTTTTTTCCCTTTAAAAATTATTTATAATGAACTTTTGATGGGGGTAGGCAAGGGAGTAAAGAGTTTATTAAGAAATGAGAAAAAGGAAAAGTACACACCAGAGACATGGGTGCAGGCAGGTTACAGGGTGATATGCCTGTGTAGGGCATTGGGGGTAGGTCTTTTTAAGGCTTTCACCCTATTAAGGAGGGATCTCAGCTAACTGCTGTCCTGATTGGTTGCCTTCCTACCTTCACCTGTAAGCTTTCAGGGAACCAATTGGGAGGCCTTTCTGTTTGGAGTTATCCAGGGCTTTTTTTGAGCCTGAGAGTTTCAAATAGGACCTCACGAGACAAGGGTCTTTGTGGGTTTTTCAGCTGTAACAGTTATGGCTTTGTTCTCAATCAGCTGCCTTCTCTCAGGGGGTTTCTGGGCAGGGTCTTGTGGCTATGTTCAGGCCAGGGGTCTTCCCTGTTTCCTATACTAACCTGCCTTAACTCCTCTTCAGAGAGTTTACACCCTTAAGGGGGAGCTGAAGGGTGATAGTCTTTCTTCTGTAGCTGCTTTGTGCTGCTTAGGGGCAGTAGTCCCTGCCTGATGGGTATGAAACTCTCTGGGTATTCTACTGAGATTGAGGGAAGGCTGGTCCAGCACTATGGTTGGAACTGGATGAAATAAATACCCATGTGACAAATACCTTGTTCTGGAAGGCATTGATTCTGGAAGAAATAAACTTAGTTAGAATTTAAGATACATGGTCCTACTAAAAGGATAAAGAAGATGGTGGTAAGCAGTCCCCAAAAGGGGGCCAGTGATGACATACTGGATGTTGGAAACAAGAAAATCCAGGTACCTCCTGAGGTGCTACATCCTTCCAAGTTGATGGGTTTGATCTTTTGGTTTCAAATAATGTTTAGGACTGTTCTGGAGTGATTTACAGAGAAACAGCATTTCTCAGGGAACAGGCAGATTCCTCCCTGTGCCACTGTGAGCATATTTAGGGCTCTGTGATTTTGCAACACCATAGCAGCAAGGGAATCTATTTGTTGTCTAAGGGCTTCTAAGGTGTGGCTAGTTTTCTTCTATGTTGTTGGTTAACTCTAGGGAGAGATCATTGTAGACCTACTGGGTTTGGTACAAACTGCCAACCCCAGTTCCCACAGCAGTGGTTATGCCTAGGATAGCTAGGAGAGGTATGAGGAGAGGCACTTCCCTAGACATAAGCTCACAAAGACAATATAGTCAACAACAAGACCAGCATATGGCAAGCAAAATAAAGACAGTACTTTGGAGAGCTGTATTAGTCTGCTAAAGGGGTGCTGTTGCAAAGTACCAGATATCTTGTTGGCTTTTTATAAAGGGCATTTATTTTGGGGAAAACTTACAGTTACAAGGCTCTAAAGAGTTTTAACTTATGGTTGCTTTCTCACCAAAGTCAGTTGCCACATGTTGAAGCAAGATGGTTGCTGATCTTTGCAAGGATTCAGCCTTCTCCTCTAGGATTCCTTTCTCACAGCTACAGGCTGGCATAGGGCTTGTCTCTCAGGGCTTCCTCTCTCTTCTGGTATAGGGCTCACTTCTTTCTGGACCTTCTATGTCAGTCTTGGCTCTCTTGCCAAGGTCAGCTGCAAACTATCAGGTAAGTGGCTCATCGCTCCCCAGGGCTTTAGCTCTTTGAGCCTTCTGCTTTCTGTCACTTGGCAGGAACAAAATGACAAAGTTCTCTCCTCTGGTGTGTCTTCTTGAGTGAGTGTCATTTCTATTAGCCCACCAGGGGCCAGAGACTCAACCTGAGCCATGCCTTACAGACATGGTGGAATCAAAGCCCCAATTACAGGTAATTTAATCAAGGGCCCCTCAACTGAATCCAGTATAATCAAAGTGTATCACACCCAGAAGAATAGACTTGTTTACAAAATCTTTCTCTTTTGGGCTTCACAAAAATCATCTTAAACTGTCACAAAAGCCCTTCTTTTATCTTATAGGCATGTCCATTAATTACTTAGAAAATGAATTGAGTTTACCAAAACTTTTCACATATTCAATATCCCTCTGCATATCATTTAGACTAGAAGAGCTATCATATTCATCAGGTATATAGGTACAGTACTTAATACTAATCAATACACAAGGTCCTCTCTTTGAGCTGCAGTTAATAGATATAAGCTTCAGGTCTGCAATACTCATACTTGTTTTCTTTCCATGGGAGCAGGCCATAATGCCAATTGTGTTTATTTAGGTTCTACTCACATTACTTTGGTAATTATTACTCCACTTGGTATATCCTTCACACAGCCAGCATGCTGCAGCACTGTTTGTCCTGAAGAGAAGCTTTGGTGTTTATCAGGTCTGGTGCATAGCACCCTCTAGCACTATGAAACAGAGCCAGTCTGGAGGCAATATCCATCACAAATCTAATGATTTTGAGCTGTCACCAGTTGCTGCAGGAGTTGAAAGCAGCACCATACTTTCCATCCATTTCAGAAGCATGTCCAGAAAAGTGGTAGATACTTTTACTGTTTGAGGGGTAATAGTGAACAATCTAGCTAATAACTCAAAAGGAAAAGCACCATGCAGGGTACTGTGGGCCTGGTTTGAATGCACAAGAGAGTTTGACGATACTGAAGTCCATCTCTTTTAATTTTTACATACTTTCTAAATACTCCCAATGCAGTTCATAACACATTACATGAACTTAACTATTTTTAGTAATTTACTTTTTACTTTTACACCTTTATGATGATTACATTAATTATCAGGTATTTTACTTTAGGAATAGAGGGAAAAACTACTTTCTCCCTTAATTTGTGAAAACTTAAGACTCCCAACGGGATAAAGATTATCTTCTCCTTACCACACCTTAATATGCAGATTGAGGTGGCCTCTGACAGGTTTCCTTGTTATGTAGTTACTTTTTGTTATCAATATCAATTTAAGTTTCTATTTAATAATGGCTCTCTAGAATTAGCTATTTAAATACTTCAGTTTAGAAGATGCTTTTGTGAACGTCCTATAAGCAATCATCACCACATACACTAGTTATTTTTACCTTTAAATAAGTTTATTAAATTACAGTTAGCAACCATTGAAATTTACTTTATCCACTTAAGTTTTATCTTACATTCCTCTGTTCCAACCCAGCTTCTGAAGGGCATGAGTTGGTGAGGCTGCACGACCCAAAAATGCACCAGGCAGAGAATCAGACATCAGCTTTACTGGGACTAACAGACAGGAAAAATTCCTTGACAGTGATTGGTCAAAGGATGTGAAGTTAGTGCCCCAAAAGAGGACCAGAGAACATAAGGGGTGATATAAGGGGTCTCAGAACAAAGACATCCCATAGGAGTGATAACAAGGACAGTCCACAGGGTATGAGAACAGAGCTCCAGTTAGGTTCCAGTACTGTGCGCATGGGGTCTGGTGATATTATCTCAGGAATGAGGCTTTACTGCTCAGAGGAGATCTGGTTTAAGACATTTTCTCCCCTACAGGGAGGGGGAAGTTGTTATCTTTTAACTTAGGCCTAGGTCACGTAGGCGGCTATGTGCTGAAGACTTGGTGAGGACCTGGGCCTTAGGTCCCCACAATCCACCCCCACACAGCAGCCCATATTGACCATAGGACAAGCATTGCATCCATATTCCATAGCAACAGTATTAAAGATAAGAGAATAATAGGAGTAACATATATATAACATTGAACATTAATGCTGGACAGTGAGATTACATAATTTGGGGGGGGTAACCATCCCATATTACAGTTTCTCTCTGGTTGTTCCACAGGGGTAACATGATTTAGGATGACAGATTCATCTGGTAACCATTTTAAACTATTATATCCAGCACATCTTATTAAGGTTTAGACTTACTCACCTGTTCTTTTATAAGGGAAAAAATATAATTACAAGTCTCATCAAAAGATGGCAGCTGGATTTTAGTCTAAAATGAAAGCTTCTTGTTCCACACTTGTTGATGGGTTGTATCCTGCTGTGCCAACAAGGCGTTCCACACAGTACAATTTGCAGGAGTGACAGTCCAAGGAAAGCCAGTAGCACCCGCGGATGGCAGGTTTATACAAACCCAGCATTGGGTCTGATTGTGGGCATGAGTTACCCCTGAAACCCACTGTAGGAGAGTATTAGCTAGGGCACTGTGGGTGAGAAGAAGATGTTTATGGGGAATATTAAAGGCCAGATCATGCTGATCTAACAGTATCCTATCAACATTTCTATGAGTAGATAAGAAAATACTAGGTAGGTGGATTTTATAAGGTTTCTAATACCATATACTTTCCCCTTCTAAATTCTCTGAGTTTTCTTCAGTAACATCAAACACTAGATTAGGCATAAGAGTCTACATAGATATACATAGGGTTCCAGCAGGAATAGGAGACCTTGGATTATTAATAAAGATTTTTACTGGCATTTTTTTGTATAAACTGTGGTCTTATAACAATGTTTTTGGGTGAATCTTATTTCCCATGAGCTTAAGATTCCCAACCAGTGTGGCTGCATAGGCCAGTACCATGGCCAAATGACTTCAGTTTCCCCAGTTTGCATGGTTTGAGGTATAGGCAACAACAGATTACTCTGACTTTCCCTTTTGGGCTTTCAGGCATGTAGCAGTTTGGAATTACTTATGAATTCCAAAAATAGATATTGGATTATGTTTGTGAACTGGTCTTTTCCTCTGGGCATATTAGATTATATTGATTATATTGGATACAGTGGTTTCATTTTTACTTGGTTAAATAATGATTAAGGCTTTGATTGAGCCACATAAGTAGGATATTGAGTCCCCACCCACCAAGGGGGGCGGGCAGAGAAGGGAAGTTGGAGTTTTGAGCTAGAGTACTGGGAAGCAAGCACACAGAGGAGCTTGGTCGTGAAGAAGAGAGATGAGCCATTTGCCTGAAAGTCTACAGCTGGCCCTGTGAAAAGAGCAGAGCAGCTGAGCCTGAAGAGAAATGAGCCCCAGAAAGAGAGGCACCCAGGAAGCCTAAACCCTTGCAGACATCAGCAGCCATCTTGCTCCAACACGTGGCATCAGACTTTGGTGAGGGAAGTAACTTTTGCTTTTTGGCCTGGTAACTGTAAGCTTCTACCCCAAATAAATACCCTTTATAAAAACCAACCAATTTCTGGTATTTTGCATCAGTACCCCTTTGGCCAACTAATACAGGGTGGGTGGCCCTTTACTTGTATTCTCAATGTCTGCATTGGTCCTGCTGTTAGTATCTTAACTGGATTTGGGTCCTGCTATCCACGGTGCTGAATTTAAGTGGATTAAGTCTGGATATAGTTTCTTAGCCCATTGTTGTAAAGATCTCGTATTGCCTTTTATTTGCTCCTTTAAAAGGCCATTCATCCTTTCTATAAGACCTGCACCAGTGGGGTTATAAGGCAGATGAAAAGTTCAAACAATATCCTGGTTTATAGCCCAAGACTGCATGACGTGACCAGTAAATGGAGTTTCTTAGTCACTGTCAATTTGGGCTGGCATCCTGTATAGGGCACATACTTTTTTTAGGCAGTGAATAGTAGCTTGCTGGTTACAAAAGTGGGCAGGGATGTGATAGACAGTTACCTCTTGCCACTGGTAGGTGTCCCAGATGTCCTTCCTCAGATATCTCCCCCATGAGGGCAGCCTACGACAGTCCATTGTTCCTGTCTTGCTTCTAGTATCTGCAAATCATCCCTGGATAGGGATGGTAGTCTTCAAAGTGACTGGACATTATTGGATTGAGCCCTCTACTACAACAGGGTGTGGTATGCTGCACAAAGTTGCTTTTTAAAAGGGCCTATATCATAATTTGGCTCCCTTCCACAATTGGGACCAAAACCCAAGGGGTATTTGTTTAGAATGTTGCCTTTGCCACATACCCTATCCAAAGCCAATATTGGTGCTGGCCACATCCAATTCACAGGGTAAGTAGGAGTCTATCGCCCCCCACTTACTATTGCCCTCTTTACTTCTTCAAAAGCAGTCTGCTGGGGGGGCATTCCTCCCATTCCCATTCACATTTCCTGATTAACATATATAAAATGGTTTTAATATCTGAGCTAAATGAGGGATGGAGGGTCTCCAGTACTCCAGCAACCTCAGAAAGACCACTAATTGTTTGGGAGTTTGTGGTGTGGGAAAACATTGTACTTTATTGATTACAGCAGAGAATATAGTCTTTGTCTTACCCAACCAAACAACTCTTAAGAAATTTGACAAAGCAACCAGCTGGGACCTTGCAGCTTGTCCCAATTGTTTGCTTATCCCAGGCTCTCAAGATAAGATCATGGTCTCTGTTGCTTCTTTTAATTCTGAAAGAGAATTACTGGTTAATATAATGGAATAATGTTACAGGCACAGGTTTTTTCCTTCAGGGCCAGATCCTTTACCAGGAGGCCAGGACAGATGGTCTGCCTATGCACATAGTCTTGAGGAAGCACTGCAAAAGTCCATTGTTGGCCTTCTCACAGGAAGGTGAATGCAGGCTGGTTTGACTTGTCTAAGGAGATACTAAAGAAAGCATTAGCAAGATCTAAAACAAACTGATAGTGACATAACTGGGTACTGATTTCTTGCAATAAACCAGCAATATTTGGGACTGCTGTCTCCAGCGGTGGTGTTACTTTAATTTATGATAATCTACTGTTATGCACCACCCCTGGCAGCCCCCTATGGCCACTCTCTCTCTCTCTCTTTTAATATAATTTTTTTATTTTTTAAAAGAAATTTAGATTACATAAATGTTACACAAAAAATATAGGGGATTCCCATATGCCATGCTCCCTAGCCCTCCCACATTTTCCTACATCAACAACATCCTTCATTAGTGTGCTACATTTGTCACAATTGATGAACACATCTTGGAGCAGTGCCACGAAGTGATGATTATAATTTACATTGTAGTTTACATTTTCTCCTGCACATTTTTGCAAGTTATTACAAGATGCACAATGGCCTGTATCTGTCATTGCATTGTCATTCAGGGTAATTCCCAAGTCCTTAAAATGTCCCCAAATTACATCTATTTTTCCCTCTCTCTCCTCTCAGAACCTTCAGTGGCCACTGCCTTCACATCCATGATAAAAGTTCTTCCATTGCTAGGATCACAACAAGTCTACAGAAGACATTCTCTTTAGGTAGCCATAGAGCTGCTTCTTCAGTGGAGGTGGGGCAAATCAGACAAATTGGAGCCAAAGCATCTACCTCTTGATTCCCAGGTGGAAAGGTTGTTTCTGTGACATATAACATCTTTAAAATAATTAAAACCATGATTAACATCATTATACTTTTATCTAATATTATTAGAAAACATTGTTAAATTTCTAAGAATTTTATACAATCTTTAAGTATTTATATGAGCATTTTAGTCATACAACTTTGATTAACAGAAGGTTAAAAAATCCTTTTTAATTTTATAACACTTTAAAACATTTTCCATTCAACTTATAACATATTAAATGAACTTAACTATTTTATTACTTTACCTTTTCCAAGGTGAAAGAACCCATCTTTTCCAGCAGTTTGACATTTTAAAAGACACTTTTTAGGGTTTGTCTTTGAGAAGGAAAAATGTTAGAAGTTGTCAAGTTTGTACAGTATTTTTTTCAAGTGAGAAACTTGTTTTTCTTCAACAACCAAGGACATGATACCATTACAGTACAAGAAGCTATTTTGATAAAACAGATTTTCTTCTTCGTATACTGATAATTCAGGAAAAAAACTCTTTATAAACTTTCACTAAAACAGACTAATGACTTAAGAAACTCTGTCACATTAGCAAAGAAAGAACAAAATTTTAGTTTTGCATCATTATACTATTTGAAACTAAAACTTTTAAAACTTTATAGATATACCCATCAAATCTTACTCAACTTTAACCACAAAAATTCCTTGAACCTTCTGCACTTTTGTATCCTGTCTGGCTTTTCTAATTTTGAGTTCAGGTGTATTCATTTACCAATGTAAGCACTTATTTAATTTTTGGCCATTTGAATAAAGCTCTTTTAAGATTTTTCATTTGTTGATTTAATATTACCATCTGGAGGTATGAACATATTCACTGAACAAACAGACAAACACAGAAAGAGTTAAGTCACACTAACAGAAACATAAAGCTCACTAATTTGACTCATAATTGTTACTCCTTTGGTATGGTTGTTTCCAAGCTCTCCATCATTTCACATCTCTGATTTTTACTGCTTTTAAGATCTCCTCTGGAATCAGTGTTGCCTGTAACATGCAAGCTTATTCTTGGAAACATTTTTATTAGTAGCCAGCAAGCAGTATAAATGCAGTTAAGCACTAATTTAGCAGTTTAGACAGACAGACATTTAACACATATGTTCTGGATTACCTCTCTTCAGGAGTACAGTTAGACAGACTTGAAGTTCAGGGGTAAGCTATTCATTCAAAACTGACAGTTCTTTTTAACACCTTGATAAAAATTCTGATCAAAATAAAATGTGGCTAAAACTTAAAGCATTGTCAAAGTAACATCCCATGTAAACTCTTCCATAATTTACACAAGTATTGTGAGTTTTCAGTTTTGTAATATATTTTTAATTGCAGGCTTACAAAGGCTGCTAGCATTTTTCTATTTTTTTTCTCTTACTTTCATAGAGCTGTCCGATTAAAAAATTACTAAACTTTATCAGCACTAATTTTATCAATGTGCCTTTCCAGGCCCAATTAGAATTATCATGTTCTAGAACATTAATGTTGCTAAGTTTTTCTACTTCTCCAGCACCTAAACTAATTCCAACAGCTCTCAGTAGCCCACAGTCTTCAGGCAGCAGGGGAGTTTGCTGAGTTGCTGCCAGAATCTTGTCCTTATCTCAGTTAACTCTTTAGCAGAATATTTTCTTACAAGCATGATTTCACCGAGAAGTGCCCTATTTAGTACTTCTGCTCATGTGGGATGTTGTAGCTGTGATTTAGCCTTTCTTTGCACAAGTGTTCTAACATGATTTAAAGATCCTTTTATAGTTTTTACATCTGAATCACTATCTCTTTCCTATTTAGTTGCTCAGAGAGAACTGTCACTAAGGCAGAGGTGGAAGTCTGCAAATCATGTTCTAGCTTTAATTTTTTCCCCCCATGCGGCAGATTTCTGTGTTTTCCTTGAGACAATCTGCTATAGCAAACTGTGTCACCCTTTACAACAGCCAGCCCAAATGCTGTGGCAACATGCCTGCTATCTTTACTAAACTTCATAATTTTTTGTTCTTGCAGCACACACTCTACTCCTATCAGAGTTTTTTTGGGCATCTCCGTACTAACAAGGAGTTCCACATCAGTCAAGCAAGTGGGCAACCCCAAATTCTCTTGAAAATCCCCTCTCATCTGGTCCCCACTTGTCCTGAAGGGGTCTCGGAACACAGATATTCCATAGGGGTGATAACAATGACATTCCATAAAGTATAAGAACAGAGCTCTGTTAGGGTCCAGTGACTGTGCACATGGCTTCCAGTGATGTTATCTCAGGAATGAGGTTTTGCCACTCAGAAGAGATCTGGTTTAAGACATTCTCTCCCCTCTGGGCAGGGGTGTGTGTGTGGGGACAGTTGTTAACCTTTAACTTATGCCTCAGTCACGTAGGTGGATGCGTGCTGAGGACTTGGTGGGGGCCTGGACCCTAGGTCCCCACACCTCATTCAGCTCTGTGAAATGAGTCTTTTCACTTTAGGACAGATCTATATTTTCTTCTTTAACTTAATTTCATTAAATATGAACTTACAATTTTCATCATCTTAAAGATTTAATACATATAATGTTAATTAATTTTATTAGTATCCTATAAACCTAGGGTGATTAAACCTGAGCTAAATAAAATTGGAACAATTATAGTTTACACAAGAAATTGTTTTCTTGTTCCTTCCTCTACAGGAGGCAAAAACCTTTATTTCTTCTTTAGTAAAATTCTAAAATTTTGAATAACCTTAAAAGAATACTGACTGCCAGCCTCTGGAATATAATTGTTTGTTTTAGAAAAGATCTTTGCATAGCTTTCAAGGGTTTTTTCCCTTACTTACTGAAATTTGACAATTAGATAAATAATTACTCTCATTTTAAGGCTGTTAAAAGTTTTAAATTGGGGAATTACAGGACAAATTATGACTCTTAATTCTTCCAGCCTAGTAGATAAGAGTTTTAAGCTAAACTTGCATTTCTCTATCTTTTCAACCTAGCCCTTCCCCTATAGCTCTTACAAAGAGAAGTAGGCCCTTAGGGTGCTGGGTAGGTCAAGGAGCTTAAGAAAAACCTTTTCTTCTCCCATAGTTTCTATATTCAGATTTCCATATGAGCTTTCTGTTGCAGAAATCCGATCTCAAAAAACCCAAACAGCACTCTGAGGAGTGGAGGAACACAATTTTATTACGCACAGGCCCAGAAAAGTCAGTCTCAATAATTCTGGGCCTTGGGCCTTGATTTTCATGAGTTTATATAGGGCTTTTACGTGGGTACATTCTTAAGCAAGTAGGCGATCAAGAGTTACAAAAGCAAGTGGTCTGCATAATAGGCAGGTGGGGTCTCCTGCCTGGTCAGGAGTATGCATGGTTCTGCTAACTGGAATGCAGGCTT
>PVKH010005087.1:0-22524 GCA_004027955.1 Chaetophractus vellerosus
ACCCCCCTGCTTTTTCTAGGGGTGCAGCCCTCCTGTTGTTCTTTTCACCCCACCTCCACCCCATCACTGCTCCTGTCCTTTGGGTCCCAAGTCCTCGCCTCTGCTGGGCTCCTACACCCAGTTAAGTGGTTATCCTGGGCTTTGGGGCCCTCTAAAGGCATTTCTTCTCCTAGTTCACCTACATTCATAAAACCTGCTGATTCAGAATCTGCTGTCATGGTGTCTTGAAAAGCCAAGAACAGGACTCCAAGCCTGGGGAAGTAGGTTGGTGTGGAAAAGGGGGACCATTGAAGGCTGAAGTATGGGATAACTTTGACTCATCCCCACAGCCCCAGGACCTCCCTCTCCTGGGTGCTGGAATAAGTGTGAAGAAGGAGTGGGGCTCTGTGGGCTGCACAGCCATGCCTCGTCTCAGACTAGACCCCTCGGTTAACCCTCTGCCCATCAAGCTCAGAATCCAGGCCTTCTCCCCAGAAGCCCCACCATGGTCAAAACAAACATGGAACACGTCCTTGGGGAAAGAACTGCTTCAATGTACTAGCTTGGAAGGAGAGAGGAACTCAGGTCAATTGGTATATCAAGGTCAGAGTCCTCCCCTTAATTTGTATTAAAAAGGATGATCTATAAGCGGGAAAGGGAAGCCAAATGACTGACCCCTAAGTGGAAGTCAGAGCAGAAACCTTTTGGAACAGAATCCCCATGGGAAAGCAACAGAATTAGTAACAGGAATGAGGCCTCCCTCAGAGGATATAAGAATCGCTGGGTTGAAAATAACCACAAGGTCATCTAGTCCAGCTGCCACCAATTGCCTGAATTCTTCCAACAAATTTTTGGATAAGCAGTCAGCCTCATCCGGCCTCCTCTAGTGACTCAGTGCTCCACATGGCAGCACGTCCTGATGGTGGGCAAAGCTTGGAAGATCCCACAGGGCCCACCACCCCCCGGGGCAGGCTCACAATGAGCGGAGGGCAGCACATCGGGGCCTGATTCCAGAACATTCCTCTGTCAGGATGATGTGATTATAGACTCCCTTGTGCCGCAGAAAAGATTCTTGGTGAGATCAAGGTTTCTTTATTTTAGGCTTTTTATGTGGCTGCTTTAGTAAATCAGCTTTAAAACATTCCCTAGGGAGAGAACAAACTTTTGTGCTCTCACTCCTGTAAAAGATCTAGGATTCATGGTTTTCAAACCAGAGAGAACTTAACAATCATCTAGTCCAGCCCCTTCATTTGACTTTGAAAACTGCTCTTGAGCCTTGGGGTGGAATTCAGAGAACATTCATCACTGTGATCTTGCTCTCATCCTGCAGCCCCAAGGCCTCTTGGGCTGCAAGTCCCCACACGAAGGTGCCCAGTGACTTCTCTTTTCAATCCCCATGTTACCTGATCCATTTGTCCCTGTTGACTCTTCTTCGTTCTCAAAACTCTCCTCCCTTGGCTTCTGCAGCACCATTCCTGTCTGTTTTCCTCCCATCTCTCTGAAGGTTTCTTTCCACAGGGCTAGATGTTTTTCTACCTGCCCCATAAATGCAGGTGCTCCCTAGGGCATGTCCTATGCCTATCTCTCGGCTTATTCCCCATATGCCCTCTGAATGAGCTTATTCATTCCCTTAGATATAACCACTACCTATATCTGGATAATTTAGAAATATACATCTTCAATACACAGCTCTCTCCTGAGCTTGTAGGTAGTGATTCAGATCCACAGATCCATCTGCTTACTGATCATTTCCATCTGAGTATCCCATAAGCATCTTGATTCAAAATGTTGAAAACTGAATTCATTACCCATGATCCCAATTCTGTTCTCTTCCTGTATTCCCAGCTTCTTTGATACCTACCTCTAACCATCAAGTCACACAAACCCAGGAATTATCCTAGACTTCTCCATTTCCCTCAATAACTATATCCAATTAGTTTCTGCCATAAAGAAATGATGGAAGGAATATAGCAAAGGAACCTTGCATCAAGGACTTAGGAAACTGGCCTCAGCTCCCAATGTGGAGGCATGTTGGGAACAAAAAAAGAACAGACCCTTCTACTATGTCAGGAGACATGGCTGTGCCTTAAGGATGGGACAGCCATGACTTCCAGCCATTGGTTGCTATGTCAGTTTCCTGTCCATCCACCTCCTCTGTCTCTCCCTCCCTATCATCCTGTTCAGATTCAGTAGTCTAATTTTTCACTCTCTTTCCAAAAGCTCAAACTCATTTATCCAGCCATCACAACACTGGAAAAAAAATCCAACTATCTATCTTCTCCATGTCTGCAACTGAGCTACTGAATGCTGATAGATGAAATTTCCCAACCAGTTATATCAACACCACTAAAAATTCAGAGTCACTTGACTCAACCTTGTCCTCAACACTGCCTCTGTTTCTGGGGTCAGCTCATTCTTCTTTTCTCCACACTGACCATTGCAAAGCCTCTCTCCACTCACTCCTGACATCTCTTACCCCTACCCACACTCCCATCTGTATTTGCCACTTTATAAAGTAGAGGCCATCAGATAGGAACACTTTCAAATAGCTGTCATAAAGCTGTGAGTACTCATCCTTTCTTTCTCCCTTCCTGTCAAAATGGAAGAGGTGTCCTTCCTGAGACCGATCATCTCTCATTCATTTTCTCGAAAGTAGGTTGCTGATTGCCTACGATGTGTCTGGGTTACAAATGCCGCCTACCACTTCCTTATCTCTGTCTCCTCCATAAAATGTTAAAGGACAATTAAATCTCATGCACCTGTTTTAGGTGCCAGGGATTCATCAGTACACAAAGAAGAAGAACTGTCTGCCCTCTTGGAGATTTAATTTTAGTAGAGGAAAGTGCCAATAAATAGCAATAAGCAAAATATACAAAATGCCATATAGCAATTAATTTGGGGGGGGGTGTACTGAAACGTTAGATATGTTGTCCAGGGAAGGACTCGCTGAAGAAGTGACATTTAAACAAATACCTATATAAGGTTAAGTGCAGTTGATTGAATAGAGGTTCCCACAAAGGATATGCCCAAATCTTGACTTCCAGAACGTACACTTTAAACAGATGTAATTAAGTTAAGGACGTCAAAATGAGATTCTCCTGGACTTCAGGTAGTCCCTAAATCCAATGACAGGTGTCTGTATATGAGAAAGTCAGAGCAGGATTTGAGGCAAAGAGGCACACAGAGAGGAAAACTTCATGAAGATGGAGGTAAAGATTGATATTCTGAAGCTGCAAGCAAAGAACAACAGTGGTTTCCACCGGAGTTGAGGAGCACAAGCTGCAGAACAGATTGTTCCTCGGATCCTCCAAAAGGGACCAACCTTAGCAACACCTTGACTTCAGGCTTGTGGCCTCCAGAACCATGAGAGATTAAATTTCTGCTGCTTTAAGTCACTTGGTTTGTGGTAATTTGTTACTGCAGCCCAAGGAAACTAATACAGTAAGGGGGGGGGGCAGAGAGAGAGAGAGAGAAACACGATCCATGGGGATATATAGGTGAAGCACATTCCAGGCAGAGGGCACTGCAGGTTCAAAGTCTTGGAGGTAAGAGCTTACCTGGCAGGTGTGGCTGGAGTGAGCTAGCAGGGGTGGGGAGTGGGGGATGATGAGACTAGAGAGGGGCCAGATTACATTGCTCTTCGTGGATCAAAGGGATTTTACTTTCAGGGAAACAGGAGAATATTGTGAGCTCTTGAGAAGAGGAGAGGTAACATCTGAATTATGTTAGCTGGAACATTCTTCTGTGTTCTTGTGTCCCACCCTCTTTCAACCTCTCAGGGATACTGTGCTATCAATCACACCTCTACCTCCTCTGGGTGACATGGAATTTTTCCTCTGTCTCTCACTTCCATTTCTTTATAAAGGTTTGGTATAGAGAATCCCTGAGCACAGTGGAGAGCTGGAATTAGGCTAGAGGCAGTGGAGCACATCAAAAGAGGCTAGTGACCTCTTTAGAGGTGGAGTGGGCATCACCATCCCAGAATCCTCAGGATTGGGAATAAAATATGGACTAGAGTGGACTTACTGATACTCTACTATAGACTTATTGGGATTCTAGCAATGGAAGAAATTATAACATTGATGTGGAGACAGTGGTCACTGTAGGTGCTGAAGTCAGGGAGAGGGAAAAAGAGGTGTAATATGGGGGCATTTTCAGAACTTGGAATTGACCTGGATGACATTGCAATGACAGATACAGGCCCTATATGGGCATATGCCTCAAGAGAACAGTTCAGCAAGGAGTCCAGTGTGACTACAGCAGAGGCAAGGGAAAGAAGTGAGAGCTATGTCCAGAGAGTCATAAGGGCCTTGGCAAGCCCGTGGGAGTTTTCACGATGAGTGCATTAGGAAGCCAGGGGAGAGTTTGCAGTAGAGGGGTGACATGGTTGGGCACGGATCTCAGCAGGCTGACTCTTATATGGTGGGAAGAGACTGAATAGGTGCCATAATCTGGGAATGTATCACGACGATTCAAACCAGGGTGCTAGCAGAGAAGGTTGAATGCTGGGCCTATGCTGACAGTAGAGTCGACAAGATTTACTGTTGGACTGGATTGCCATGTGAGAGAAAAAGAGAAATAAAGGATGATTCTAAGGACTTTGGGGCTGATCAAACAGAAAAATGGTGTTGCCATGAACTGACATGGGGGAAGGCTGGAGAGGCGTCTGTTTTGAGCATGTTAATTTTAACTAGCCTATTTGACGTTCAAGACATTTCATGCTGATCATAGTTGCATTTTTTAAATTAAAATATCACTTGTCAAAATGCCTGGTATCTTTTAGGATTAGCCTCATTTCTTTCAGGCCTAAGGCTCTGGCACTGTCCCAAACTTCAGAGATGTCGTAAAACCAATCTAAGGGTAGAAATTAGTTTGGTACCGTCTGTGGTGCCAGATCTTCAGAACTGCTGCTGTCTGGATATTTACTCAAAGCATCTTTTTAAGAAATCTAATAAGCAAAACATTCCTGGTTGTGCAGAAGGCTTGGAGCCTATCTTCACTCTAAAGCTTCCCAAACTCAGAGGTATTAGACGAGGTTTCCTTGGCCAAACCATGTGCCAGGTCCTCTGATAAACCATCTGCTAGGAATCTGTCCTTCTGTAACACTGAGCCAAGAGCTCCAGATGGGGCCATGAAAGGACTCTAGCCTGGATAAAGAAGGCAAAGGGATATCCATGGGCATGTTTACAAATCATTGCCAGTGGGCCACAAGAAGCCATTAGATAATGTCCTTTCAGGCCCTCAGAGAGGAGTAAAGTAATTGATGACCTAAGGAAGGGATACCCAAGTCCTTAAGAGAACTCCTGTGGATAAACTGGGGGAAATGTCATCCTAAGAGTAAGGTGAAATAAATACGAAACCCCAATGTGCAGAGAGACAAAAGTTTTATCTTAAATCTACAGTGCTAAATGGGTGAGTGCATTTTCTTTTCTTAAAATAACTTGCTTGCTAA
The DNA here is from genome assembly GCA_004027955.1 of Chaetophractus vellerosus. Classification (NCBI taxonomy): domain Eukaryota; kingdom Metazoa; phylum Chordata; class Mammalia; order Cingulata; family Chlamyphoridae; genus Chaetophractus; species Chaetophractus vellerosus. Next base: position 5,432 of record PVKH010005087.1, read on the forward strand.
GGAAAAAGATGTGCACATTTCTCAGACTTAAAAGTGCATCCAAGGAAAACAGCCAAACTCTACAGACAGTCCATCATCCACCTGCAGTCCTACAGACAGGCTCTGGGGCGATTAAAATGTTAACGTCTCAATTTGGAAATGAGTGGCCCCTTCCTCAAGGACCCCTGGAGCAAGGCATCCAGTCCAATTCCTGGGGCGGTCATGGTCAGTGTTTTCCCACCTGAATGTCGGAATAACATTTCCTATGCTCGGGATAATCACTGTGGTTTTTCTGTCTGTGAATCAGCTCAGAAGATCAGTCACCAACAAGATTTCCAAACCCTCCAGGAAAATGTCAGCACCCTTCAAATGGGAATAGAGCTCCTGAAGGTGGGGCTTTGAAGACAACGTGCATTTGAATGCAGAAATGCTATAGGTTTACTGTTAATTTTTTAAAATTTTATTGAAGTATATCATTCCTACATGAACATGCATAAACAATAAGTGTATAGTAACACTTGTGAACTTACAAAACAAGCATGCATGTAACATACAAGGCTCCCATACATCTCCCACCACCAACACCTTGCATTGTTGTGAAACATTTGTTACAACTATGAAAAAGCATCTTCAAAATATTTCTACCAACTATAGCCCATATCTCACATTTGGTATATTTTTCTCCCAGCCCACCCAATTGTTAGCACCCTGTATTAGTATATATTTGTTAGCATTCAGGAGCAAACGTTCTTGTATTTGTCCTGTTAACCATAGTCCATCTTCCACCACTGAATTCCCTGTGTTATATAGTTCCGTGCTTTGTACAATCCATTCAAATTGTGCACTTGGTGGCTCTCATTTTCATCACAGAGTTGTGTTGTCATCACCTCAGTCAATTTTTGAACATTTTCATTATTCCAAAAGGAAAAATCCCATAGTGCCTTATAACTTCCAATTGTCGTCCCTTAATATTGAAATAATATCTTCTTGCCATTGCTGTAAAATATTATAATATTTCTGTTAACTATCATCCAATAAGTTTACAGTCTTAAAATTCCCTGCCATCTAGAGTTGACAGGTAAGTCATGTGCTGGGTAAATTAAAATAGACGAGGTTATTTTATTAATAAATTCATTAAATAACATCATGCTCTTTTAACCATTTAAACCTGAAAAGATAATGGAATTAGTTCAAGCAGATCTGTCCCTTATCAGTTTCTAGGGCAGAGGTTCAAATAGAGCTACCCCTAGAGGGATTCTTCAGTATCTCAGAGCGGGAGGTTACTTGTGGAAACCATACAGGCTTTCCCCCAGCTGGAAATTCTGGTATGCTGCCTGTACCAGGACCCGTACTTCCATCCCACACAGATACACAAGGGAGTGTGGGGATGGAGGGTCCTCCCGCTGCATGGGGCAGATAAATGTTGTGAACAAATGGAGAGAGTGTTCAGTTAATTCATCCTCAGGTACAGTTGCAAACTTGTGTGCAATTGTAGGCGGCAGTGACCTTATCCTGAGAATTGCTATGAAATTTTTCTGGTGACACCAATTATTAATGGGATGTTTGAAAGCCTAGCCAAAAGGGCACCAAAGAGGGGGTTACAACACGGGCTATTGTCCTGGCTGGACCACTTACTGTGTGATCTTGAGTAAGTGAAGAAAACTTCATGTGCCTCAGTCTCTTCATCTGTAAGGTGGGTAGAATAGAACAGCCTTCACAGGAGTTATCAATATTAAATTATTTAATATGTGCAAAGCACTTTAGCTGGTGCATGGAGCATAATTAGTGCCATAGAGGGTGTGACGGTTAGGCTAATGTGTCAACTCGGTCAGGTAATGGTGCCCAGTTGTTTGGTCAAGTAAGCAGTGGGCTAATTGAAATACAAGGACATTTTATGGACTTTAATCATCAATGAGTTGATTGCATATTTTGGCTGGTTACATCTCCAATCAACTGAGGAGCATGCTGTCAGCAATGAGTGATGTCTCATCCAGTCAGCTGAAAGCCTTAAAAGGGGGAGTGATTTCAGCTTCAGAGAGAATTCCCATCTCTACTTCAGACACCCAGCATCTCCTGGGAACTCATCAAGGACCTTCATCAGAGCCCCTGGTTTACAGCTTGCCCTCTGGAATTTGGACTTGTGATCCCCGCAGTCACGTGAGACAATTTTATGAAAGCTCATACTATTTACAGATATTTCCTGTCGGTTCTGTTTCCCTAGAGATCCCTGACTAATACATAGGATTTGCTGTTTTAATAATACCAGCCTTGTTGGCATAGACATGCATTCTATACCTATTCTGCCAAAAGGGTGCAAGCAAACAAGTTGCCCATATGCCCACAAACAGCAATGATTACCAATCCGAGAATACCCAGGAAACCAGAGCAGGGCAGCATATCACGGAGCTTAGGCCAGGCACATTTTAGAATCTGCCATGCAGGGGAGAATGAACTGGGAGAGTATTCTGGCTAGAAAATAAAGAGGGAGTTCAGATCCCTTTCTTCTTTTACAGAGATGGAAATCTTTTATCTTTCCCTCTTCCAAGCCTTGCCACTCACACCCACCCCATTCCCCAACAAAACTAAAGATTTGTGGCATCGATGTGTGAATTCAGAGAAATCCCTGAAATTCTCAGCCCTTTTCTAATCTGCTGATGTTCAAGATGAAAATGTTTGCATTTTAATGATTTTATCAGGCTGAGCCGTATGAAATTGCCGATTTGTGGGTCAAATAAGATCAAATAAAAGCAGTTTTCTTAGGGGTCAATTTATAATATGCCCTGAACACTGCTATTCTGTATCAGACATTTTACCTAATTGGTATTTTTTTAATATTTTGTACCTTGGGACAACTTTATTAAAGGGCATGTTTAAAAAGATGTATCTGAAATAAAGACAATTCAGGGCCGACCTTTGGTTGCATAAATACTGAGTTTACATGAAAACATCCAACCATTTTTTTCTCACTAATATGCAGAGCTGCTAAAATTGGAAGGCCATTTAGAGAAACGCTTTTCCAAACCTTCCCTCTGATAAAGAAACTGGGGTACACAGGGGTGAATTTGTTTGTCCAAGAACACAGTTGGAAAGTATTAGAGACAAGAAGAGCTCTCAGTCCCCTGAGTCTCTATTCAGTTTCTCTTGTGGGAAAATCGAATCTCTGTCATCTGGAAATTTGTCAGGCAGGTCTGGGATGTGTTCATAAAGAAGCCAAAGGTGTGGTGTGGAAAACCTGGGGGTCTGAGCACATCCGCCAGGACCTGAACGTGGAGACCAACTTTGCTCAGGTACTTAGGCTCCTGATTCTGGCCCTAATAAGGCTTGACAAAAACAGTCATGTGCGTCCAAGAAACCTTGGGCCACACAGTCCAGCAGCACTGCTGTCACAATGTCCAGGAAAGAGAATCTGAAAATCAGGGCAATGTTTCCAAATGAGCTATCTGATAGTATCCCTGTTTTAGATGAGGAAATGGGATCAGAGAAACTGGCAACTGCCAGCATTCATGTCTGCCCATGTTATTACAGAAAGACGGATCCACCTTCCTACCAGCTTCCAAATATCATGTGAGTGTATTCAAATGGGAGAACTTAATGGAAGAAACCTGGTTGAAAAGAGTTTTGAGAATGCAGTGGTTAGCCTTCTAACCTCACCAAATGAAAGAGGGTGGTAGAGAAGTAGGGAAAGGCAATTCAAGTACAAAGCACTATAGGGAAATGCCTTGGACTGATAGGTTTGGGCCTGTTTTCTTGAACCAAGAACTGTGGTGCAGGGAATGGGAGTATCCTAATTGGGTTAGAGTAGGGATAATTCCTTTAGAGGAGGGTTTGGTCATCTCATGAAGTATATGGGCTGGTGGTAGAGGGAGGATACTCTAAGAAAAGCTGATACCATTAAGATGGGGCAAGGGGAAAAATGAGTAATCAGCCAATGAATACACATTGTCTTTTGCCAAAGGGCTGCTGATGCAAAGTACCAGAAATAGATTGGTTTTTATAATGGAGATTTTATTGAGGGTAAACACTTATAGTTCCGAGCCCATGAAATGTCCAAATCAAAGCACCATGAGAGATGCATTCTCTCCAAAGTCAGCTCCCAAGTGGTGAAGCAAGAATGCCAGCAATCTCTGTGGAGGTCCCTGCCTTTCCCTTTAGAGTCTACCATCTCCTGGAGCTCAGCTGTGAGCAACCAGGCATAGGGCTCATCTCTTCAGCCTTGAGCTGCTCCGTGGGCCCAGGCCTTTGGGGGTCTCTTTCTGTGCCTCTGTGCTCTGCTGATTCCAGGCTCCAGGACTGCTCTCAGACTCTCAGGGCTTCTCTGTTTCCCTGCAGTCCTCTCTTTTGCATGACAGGATCAGACTGTGGCTTCCTTTCTCTGTGTGTATGTGTCTCTCTCTGTGTAAGGGCCCCACAGCCACAGGAATGGATTAGTTCAGGAACATAATCCTTTTCTTTTGGGGACTCATAAAGAACTTCAAAACGTCACACCCAGTATAGTTTCTCATAGTTAGATGTGCCATAATCTAGCCGACAAATTCACTACAGTCAGACATTTAAACTGCTACCGATTTTTCGCTTTTATTAGTCACCCCTGCAAGAAACACCCCTTGTAACTCTATCTTCATGCACATCCTTGACTATTTTCCTAGGATATATTCCTAAAGTTGAATTGTTGGGTCAATATATAGGAATGTTTTACTATCTTTGACTGGTCTTGATAAATGTTCCTCCAGAACGTTTGTTTTACACGAGGAGAGGAGACTATTACCTCCATCAACCACAGAAGAGCTGCCTGTGTGCATGTGTGTGTGTTAGTCTTTGCTAACTTGGTAGGAAAAAGTCTGTGCTTCTCAGGCAGCTGTCCACAGTGGTGTGCTGGGGTGCAAGGGACCACAGAAAAACACAGCACATCTTCCTGGTATTGCAATTCTTTTAGGCTTAGGAAAAACTATGATTTGTACTCTTTAAAAACACTGATATCATGACACAGAATGCAAAATCCATTTTACTGATTAAAAATTTTATTGGTTAATCATAAGGTTTCAAAGAAATTTCTTATTTACCGTGGGATACTTTTGTCCCCACTCCCACTCTCACTTCGCTAACCCCAAAGCCCTAGAAGTACAAGTCCACTTCATAGTTAGGAAACCTGGATTCAAATTTTGAGAAATAATTTCTTATTACCAGGATTCACCTATTATAATCAATCATTGAATAAAACTGAGAAGATGCAAGGAGGTAATGATGGCCCTAGATGCAGAGCTCTAATTCAGAAGCATGAAGTAGGAAAAAGATGAAATGGATAGAAGATGCTAAAACCTGATACAGGAAGACAGTAACCAAGTAATTTCATCAAGGACAAAGAAATTACCACAGCAGCCTAATGATAGAGCAGTGGCCTATCATTTCTCATGACAGACAGAATCCAGGAATCCTGCTTTCTGCCAGAGGAAATCCTAGCCTGCTACTGAGAGCAAATGGGTGGTAACGGTTGACCTGGCTGCCGCATGTCCCACCGTCAGAAGGAACCCCCTTTAATTCCCAGCACAAGCCAATTCACATAAACTTTTTGTGATTGTTTAATCCTATTTCTTTGATTAAAATGGCTTGAACTGGTTTGCTAACTAGAATCACTTGGCATTTGGAATGCTGTGACATTCAATGAAATGAAGAGGCAATGTCCAATTAAATTCATTTCAGAACACAAGGGGTCACTGTGAAGGCATCCTAGATGTTTCTGGGCTCCTCAGCTAATTTTCCTAAGGAGAATAGAATTACTGCTTTTCTTCTGTGGTCCATCCCAGATGAATGAGTTCCAAAACAGGCCAGTAAGTTTTGATGCATGGACACTGCTAAGCTAAATTAAAACCCCGTGCCTTCATGACGTCAAATACAAGAATACAAAAATGCAACAGAGCCCTCAAAACATTCAAACCAAGTAGTTTTCACCTTAATGAACACTTACTCTCTTGCTAACCTTGATGTGCAACAGATTAAGAGCTTGACTATATTCCACTGAATGAAGAGTACTCTTTTGGGCATATTCATGATCAGAAAGACCTTATAATAAATATGATGGTTACATCTGGAATAAGACGACTATTTCTCTCGCATCCAAATCTGGCTGCATTAGGCTTTGTGGACATTCTCTGTTTGCTCCATAGATCTGTTCCCCACCCTTCTCCACCATGACGTAGATCCTAGGAGGCTGATCTTTATGGACTGGAACCAACCAGAGTCCTTTGCCCTCTGCTTCAGTTTGGGCAATGAGGGTTGGGTTTGGACAATGGGAGGGTGGGAATGATTGGAGTCAAAGTGTGTGTTCCCTGGCTCACTCTCTGCTGTGCTATGGGTTGGCAGTGACTTTTCTCCAGCTCTCTCTGACAGTGCCTTCAGCTCCCCAGATTCCGCTATTTACTCACTCCCCTTGCTCCTTCAAGCCTCAGTGGTTTCCTTTTGAACTCTGCTCTGGGCTTTGTGAACAGTTTCTCCATTAAACTCTCCATTACTCCGTTTGAGAATGCTGTGTGTCCTTCCTGAACCATGGCTTATGCAGTTCAGGGGGATTCCAAACAGTATGAGAAGTAACTCCATAAAACACACAGGAGAAGCACTCATTTTCCCATAACCCACACTCCAAATAGAAATGAGCACTTGACTAAGGACTTGTGTTGTTGAAAATTCATATTCTTTTTGAGATGATTCCTTTTGTAAAATAAGTCATTCTGGTCATGATTTGGTTTCCTTTCCAGTTCTATCCCAAGGGTTTGATGACTTGATAACTTGAACACTTGATACACAAGCTTACCCTTCTCTGAGCTAAGGGTATTATGTAAGGAAGTGCCTGATTTCCAGGAAAAATGAACCTGACTTTCAAGGACAAATAACACATCATATAACAATATATGCCACATTGAGAACAGTTAGTGTCACTAACCTTGTTTTTTACTTTTCATAATAACCATGTTAAGTGGATCAAGGTAGATAATTGGCAACCCTAATTCTGGTGTCCAGTAAAACATGTCTTGTATGTGCTTCCAATGCCTAGAAACGTAACATGAAAAATTGTAAATTACATGGAATTTATATAAAAGTTAGAAGAAATATGCATTTTCTGCCTGTCTCTTTGTAACCAGTCTCAAGAATGGAAGCAAAATGCTTTCGGATCGTTCCCATATGAAATAGATTAGGTCACCACGAGAGCACAGGGATTTTCAGGGCCATTAGGTATTAGATAGGTCAGAGCTTACAGAAATATTTGAGAAGCCAAGCACTTCTAACCTCTGGATTAGGACCACAGAAGGAAGCTTGTGGAAAGGTCTAAAACTATTGCCTCTACATAACTACCACCCATGTGCATCCACAGGCATGTATCTGGTATTAGATTTGGTACTACTGTTGACCCAACAGGGCCAGCAAGCAAGAAGAATAGCTAAAGGCAGAGGAAAGGAGAGTCAGGTAAAGCTAGGCTGTGCTGGGCTCCTTTGTGCCTGACTGTTACCATATATGCCACAAGCCCTTTTGAGAATAATGGCTACTGCTTTCTTTCTATCTTCCAAATCTCATGCAAGTTCCTTGTCCAGAGTAAGATGTAGACTAGAGAAGAGAAATGGCAAGCGGGAATCCCTTGGGCACCTTCGTATCTGTCCTTCACCACATATTTGACTGCAAGATTTTCTAAGAGTCATGAGTACAGCTTTACTTCTACTTTCCAAATTTTGTGCAAGTTCTTTTTTGCCAAATCTAATTGGGAAACATAACGGTAATGAAATTATGGGAAATGTAGTCCCAGCTTAACCAAGTTGACACAGCACAATCTAGCACTGTCCCAGAGAAAGAAGACAGGTTAAACTTTCATTCATTTATTCATCCATTCGAACAACAAATACATTGTGCCAGGCAATGCTCCAGGAACTGGGTTGGCAGAACTTAAAAACAACCTTAATGGAACAGGCAGATTATAAATATCTTTCAAATACTTAAGTCCACTAAACATCAGCATAAGTTCTGTGAAGGAAAATACGAGGGTCCCATGAGAGCTGAGAGACAATGACAACGGAGGAACAACTTAGATTGGGTGGTCAGATAATCCTTTGCTGAAGGATGACATCAAAATTGTGATCTGAAAAATGAAAAGTGCAGGGAAATAATTGAGAGAGAGGGAAGAGCAAGGAGTCACATCTCTAAATGTCTTGAAAAGAATTGTGTACACTTTCTGAACCCTCTTCTTCACCTGCCATTTTATCTAGAACTCCCTCCAATCAGATTTTCCTTCCCACCCCTCCACTAACTCATGATGTCAAGCTTCCTATCAAACCTCCAATTGCAAAATCCAGCAGTCAATTCACAGTCCTCATCACACTTGATCTCCCAGCATCACTTGACCTGCTGATCAAGTGTTTCCTTCTTGAAACTCTATCTTCACCTGACTTCCTGAACATTATTTCTACCTCTACCCACTAGAATACAGTTCTTCTCCATAAGGGAAGGAACTTTGACTTGTTCATTGCTGAATCCCTAGTACCAAGAACCATGCCTGTCCACATAGTAGGTGCTAAATACTTATTGGATAAATTAGAGGAGTCCAGGAAGATACAGCTAATGAAATGGGATGGGAAACAAGAAAGAATGCTGTTCTTGGAAGCTAAATGAAGAAATTATTTCAAGAAGAATGGAGTGATCTGTGACTTAAATGCTGAGAGTTGACCTTTGGATTTGACAACATGAGGGTCATCTTGGTAAGAGTTTGAGGTAAAAAGTTAGGCTGGAGTGGATTCAAGAGAGACTAGAAGAAGAGGAATTAAATGCAGCAACTTTTGTTCTTTTAAGGACTATTGCTTTAGAGGAGATCATAAAATGGACAGGGGCTGGAGGGGGATATGGGAAAAGAGGACTGTTTTAGTTTGCTAGGCTGCTGAAAGCAGATACCATGAAATGGGTTGGTTTGACAATGAGACTTTATTACCTTACAGTTTTGAGGTTGGGAAAAATGTCCAAATCAAGGCATCATCAAGGCAATGCTTTCTTCCCAAAGACAGGCTGCCAGAGATCCTTGACACATGGCGGTGTTCTCTGATCTCTCCCTTCTCTTCCAGGTTCCATTGTTTTCAGCTTCTTGCTTCTGTGCCTTTCTCTCTCTTTGTCTGAATTTCATTCTCCTTATAAAGGACCCCAATAATAGGATTAAGACCCATCCTGAATGAGGCACACCCTAACTGAAGTAGCCTCATCAAAAGTTCCTAATTACAATGGGCCCCCCACCCACAAGAATGGTCTAACTTTAAGAATATGGTTTTCTGGGGTTCATATAGTTTCAAACCACCACAGCAGCTTTTCCTTTTTATTATTTATTTATTTATTTATTTATTTATTTATTTATTTATTTTTAAAGACTTATTTTTATTTATTATACATCCCCCCCCTCTTTTGTTTGTTCTTGCTGAGGTCATTTTCCTCTGCATTCCTCTGTGTCTGCTTGTCTCCCCCTGCTGAGGCGACCTGCTGAGTCAGCTCTCTGGCATGGCAGCCCGCCTGCCTGTGGGGGCTCGCCCTTGCTCATGGGGGCTTGCCTTTTTGCCTGCCCACGGGGGCTTGCTTTTGCCCATGGCAGCATGCCCTGCCCATGGCGGTGTGTCCTGCCCGTGTTGGCTTGCCTTCTCAAGGCGGGTCGCCCGTTCGAGGAGGCCTGGGGACCGAACCCAGGGCCTCCCAAGTGGTAAACCAGCACCCTACCAACTGGGCTATACAGCTGGCCCCTATTTATTTATTTTTAAGAAGGATGTTTATATTCTTATAGGAAAAGTCTAGTATAGGAGCAAAGTACTTAATATGCACAGAACTGAACAATCTGATTTCTCACTTCCTTTTCCAAATTAGCTGCTCATTCTTCACAGTAAATAACAACACACACAGAGAAGCTTAAGCTAAAAATGTTGACATCACCCTAACTGTTCTTTCTCCCATTGCTCTACATTCAATATATAATAAAAGGCACTAATGACTTCAAAATATACCTAAAATCCCTATACTTCTCACACCTCCCCTGTTATCACCCTCTATGAACCACCATTTCTCACCTAGCCTACTGCAATGGTGCCGTATGGTCTCTCTGCTTCCACTCTTGACTTCTTTTAATCAAACTTCCATGGAGAAGCAACATGATTTTTTGAAAAAGCAAACTTGATCAAGTTGCTTCCCTGCTCAAAATTTTCCAGTGCTTTAAAAAATGAAATCCAATCCAAAGTCCTTTTCAAGTCCTAAAAGGCCCTAGAAGATGCAGTCCAAGATTAGCTCTGTAATTCTTCTGCCAACATTTCCTTGATCATGACACTCTCGACACACAGACCCACATGCTGTTGCTTGACAGTGCCAAGCCAAGCACACCTCACCCCAAGAACTTTGCACTGGCTCTTCCCTCTGCCTAGAATGCTTTAGCCTTTTCCATCACTTCGTCAGTTCTCTGTTAAAACAAATATGCCCCAGGAGGCCTTCCACAGCCATAATCTCCAACGCAGCATGTTCCTCTTACAGTTACTATCTCCGTAATCTGTTTGGCCTTCCTTCATTGCATTTATAACATCCTGACATTACATTGTGTATACTTGTTAATCACCTGTCTCCCTGTTCCTGTCAAATAGAATGTAGGCTCTGTTGAATGTAGAGTTGTCTCTTTTGTTTGTCTCATATCTCTGGCACCAGTGCACATAGCCAGGCACTCAAAACAAGGGGTTCAATAAATGGGAGCTGTGGAAGAGTTTTGAAAAAGGATGAGGGATGATGTAATCAAAAGTTGAGAAGATTGCAAGAATGGGAGCAGGGATGCCAATTAGAGGCTCTTGTGATTGTCTAGGTGAGATAAGGTAGAGGGAGCAGAGATGTTAAGAAGAGACTGATTCAAGTCTTCTGCCCTTCAAAGTTATCCATTCCAATTTTGTTTGAGATTTAGTTCTCTGTTTTATTTACAAATTTGATTCCATGGGGGTTGTGTTGTGGCCAAATAAGCATCTTGATGCAGAATGATAGAATGTGAGAACTGGCAGGAGAAACAGAAATTATCAAATTTGATTCCTTCATCCTACACGTGAAGAAACTGATCCTCACAGAGGTTGAGGGTTTCACCCAGAGTCTCTTGGCTTGTTAGTGGAGGAGGGAAGACTAGAACCTAGTTTGTCTTATTCTTATCCCTGTGTTCTTCTACTTCCTCATTAGTTTTATTTGCAGAATTGCCTTGGAAAAGATAAATGAACTTTTAACATCTTAAGAACTTTGCAATTGCTAATTGTTTTAAAAATAACTCATTATGTGATTACAAGAAGTTCAAGTTTGACTTTCTGCACAATTTTAGTATTTTGAACTGTGCTGAGAGATCCCAAGAGGGTACATTACATTTTCATATGGGTCTTTCTGCTCAAAGGTTTGGAATTGATGGTGCAGCAGCCAGTACACGCTAGGACTGTTGATTTAGGGGTTGGCTCCTCCTTTCCTTTATGCCCCTCCTGGGAATATACTCAATGTCATCTTTGAGGAAGGACCTAAAAAAAACGGGATTTTGTCTGGTATTTTAAGGAAAATGCAAAATAAATTGAGTAATCTGAATAGACCAAATAGGCTGAAAAAAGTTAAAAAAAAAATTTTTTTCACACTAATGTAGATTCATTGCATCACACATTATTAATGTAAATTTTCTCCTTAAAACCACCCGGGCAACAAAATCTCATCACTGAGTGTAACAAGTGCTGAGGGCATTTCCCACCTCTCTACAAACCCACAGCACGCTTTTCTTGCCTTCTTCATATTATGCAGGTCTAATTTGCACAGAATTTCGGAGCATTTCATTAATTCATTTAAATAGGTTGCTCATTCCTAATTATCTCACCCACACAAAAGCATTCAGGAGCTTTCCTCTCCTGGGAGAGAAAACCTGTAATCCTGACACATAGGGTGAGAAAAAGGGAAAAAACAGAATCATTCACTTGGGTCTGATGGCCTCAGAATCTGACAAATCCATGGGTGGAAGTAGTATTGCATCCACTGGCAACTACTTTCATTTTTACAAAAAAAAAAATGGCCTTCCTTACACCCTTCCAGGCTGAGCAGCATGGACCTTGGACACTTGGTTGATAGGTGAGGCCTCCCTTTGTCACACTTGGCAGTTTCTGTGCTGCACCTTCTTCTTACTAATCTCTTTGGAAGAATTTATATTTACAAGGAAGTTCTCTCCTAACTGAGGCTATAAGGAAGGAAGCTATAACAGAAGAATGGCAAACGCTGCTGATTTTGCAGGTCTCCTTCCATCTCAGGCCATACTACCTAGTAGTGTGAGCTTTTTGAGAAGTGAATCAGATGCTGTCATTCCCCTCCTTAAAACCCTCCGCTTCCCCTCATCACCCGCCTTACCAGGCCTAATGCCATACCTGATCTGGCCCCACAGGTAGCTCTCTGACATTATCTCCAGTTACTTCTCTCTCTTCACTGTCTCCACACACACTGGCCTCTTGCTGTTCCTCAAACACCAAGCATTGAGATCGTCATATATTTTTTCCTCTCCCACTTAAATTAGGTTTCTGCTCAAAAATAATTTACTCATAAAAGGCTTCCTTGACCACCCTATCTAAAATATCACCCTCTCTACCTTATCTCACCTTATTTTGTTTTTTCCCTCAATAACACTCATCGCTACCTGACATTATAGATCTATTTGTTTATTGTTTGTCGCCACCTGCAAGCACATAAGCTCCTCGAGTGTAGAAATTGTATCGGGTTCAAAAAAAAAAAAAAAAAAAAAAAAAAAAAAAAAAAAAAAAAAAAAAAAAAAAAAAAAAAAAGAAATTGTATCGGGTTCATTGTTGTGTCCTCAAAGCCCAGAAGGGTAGAGTGCACAGAAGGAGCTCACTAAATAGTCATTGAATGAATGAATGAATGAGCGAATGACTTGCCATATATTTAGGGACTTTATAGTTTTAAATTTTCAATAGCTACTTTCAAGGTGTGCCTGGTTGTTGCTGCCATTTTCTTTGAGCCCTCTTCTTACATATCTGAAAACTCTTTTTCTTTTTTCCTCTTTCTCTCAAACACTTTGAGCCACAGGAATGGCATTTCCTAAATGAGAAAATACAAAGGGAATGAGTTCGCCTCAGGAGACAACTCTCTCCTATTCAACTGTTTACCCCCAGCACAGCCTGGCACAGTTAGTGTTCAATCAATATTGATTTAAGGAATCAGCGGGAAATTGTTTTTTTTTACAAAGATCTTAATTTTAGATTCAACTAAATTCCTCCTTTTTCTGGTATATGAAACAACCCATGCCTTTTCAGATGAGCCTCATACTTGTTTCTATGACCTTTCAAGGTATACCTCTGGGGTAGATAGCCTCTAGGATGGCCCCCAAAGAGCTCTCCCTCCTGGTATTCACGAGCTTGAGTGTGGGCTGGATTTAGGGACTTTGCTTCTAAGGAATAGGATAGAGCAGAAGTGATGGGATGCCACTTCTGAGATCAGGTTATAAAAAGACCGTGGCTTTTGTCTTTGGTGCTCTCGCCCGCTCACTCTATCTTAGATGGCTCATATTGAGAGAAAGCGCCTAGCTGCCAGCCATGCCGAGAGGCCCTCATGAGTGAGCTGGGAAGCAGGTCCTCGCCCATTGAGCCTTGAGACGACTCAGCCCTGTCACTGTGATTGAAGCCTCGTGGGACACCCTGAGCTAGAGCCATCCAGATTATCTAGTCCCTGATTCCTGACCCACAGAAACTGTGAGAAAATGAAAAATAAATGCTTGTCATCTGCAGCTGCTAATTTTTGGAGTAACTTGTTACATAAGAGTAGATAACTAATACATCATGCTCTGACAGTGTCTGAGTTGTGCTCCTAAAATATCCTTTTAAAACATTATTAAGTGAAAAGTTTACTCAAGATGCTCCTCCCCAAAGACTAACACACACACACACACACACACACACACACACAGAGAAGTTTTTTCATATTTTGAGGTAACTTTTTAAATGTATAGCATTTTATTTGTGTATATATATTTTTAAATGTTGGCTCAAATGCAATTCAAAAAGCTCTCATTCACTCAATGTCTACTCTGTGTCAGGGACTCTTCTAGACATTTTACACGTTATCTCACTTGATCCTCCCCAAACCCTCTGAAGTAAAGTGCTATTATAACTCCCTTTTAACTATGGAGAAACTGAGGCAATTTGCCCAAGAATATACAGTATTAGATGGAATAGTAAAACAGGTTAGTTTTAAAAATCCATCTCAATGTAGAAAAGTTCATTAACCAGGACCTGAGTGTTCATGACTAAAAGAGCCATGCTTAGTGGCAATGCTCCAAAAGGTTTTCATCAATTGTAACAAATGTACCCCACTAATGAAGGATGTTGTTAATGTGGGAAAGTGTGGGAGATGTGGGGAGTGGGGCATATGGGACTCCCCTATATTTTTATGTAAGATTTATGTAATCTAAATATCTTTTTTAAAAATAATAAAAATATATTTAAAAATAAAAAAATAAAAAACATAAACATTTAAAAAAAAAAGAGTGTGACATCACTCTTTGGTGGATTCTTGGGAGGATTAAATGAGATAGTGGATAGAACTGCCTAGCACACTGCCTGGCACATATAAGCACAAAAAAGAACACCTAAATGATAAGAGGAGACAGACCTTGAGCTACCATTGCACAAAATAACTTTCTCTTTCTGAGGAGAGGCTATTCCTCCAGAAAATCTCACCAGCACTCACCGATCAGACTCCAGGGTCATTACTCAGTTTATTGACACACTGATGTGTTTCAAACTCATCAATACATGCTGACAGCAAGAGGGGCGAAGACTGTGACTCAGCCACATTTCCACCTGCCCTCGGATCCCGGCCGCTGTCCACAGTGCAGGCAGCAGCTTCCCGGAGTGATTCTCAGAAGAAAGGTCTTGGGAATTGTGGCGCTAATTCTGGAAAATCAGACGTTCCTGTGGCACTGCTGTATCACAGATGAATGTAGAGAGCATTCCTTGAAGCCAGACCCCTGGGTTTGTGTCTTTATTTTGCCAGTATTTTCAATCTGTATGACCTTAGGCAAATCAGATCACCTCTCACCAACCCTTGGTGTCCTCCTCTCTAAATTGGAAAAAGAATAAGGTTGCCTTACCCGCTTCTAAGGACTGTGCAGAAGGAAAATGTCTCCTCACCACAGATTATTTGCAATTTTGCCACCCATGGGCAGGGAGCAGTAAACTGAAATGCACTGCTGCTTGGCGGCAGGGCTGGGATCAAGTCCAGCAGCACACACGTTCCCGGGCAATCGATTCAGATACGGAGGCGGCATCATGGCACCAGCCCAGCACTGGCCGGTTTCCAGCGCTGCCACGAGGAGCTGCGGTCTCTGAGCTTCAGTCACAGACATCCATGCAGAACTCTCAGCTTTCAGAGTCAATGCACGTTTAGCTGGTCAGCCGGAGAATCTAGAGTGCGTGCCCACAGGCACCCACACAGCAGTGCTGGGGACTCACTCACTCCACAAATATTTCTTGACTTCTGGTACATGCCGAGCTGGGACTAGGAGTTAGGGCACCGAAGTGTCCACAGAGCTGAACTCGGGCAACTTAGAGCATGAAACGATCATGCAAATAGTTAATTGTGAGTACACCTGGGCAGTTAGGGCCAGCATATTAAAAAACCCTTCCATTTTGATGTAATCTTTGAATTTCTTCATCCTGAGCCATGAAGAAAAGCCAGAATTTCCCAAAACTATGGAGGCGAGAGGGAAGTACCAGCAGAGAGATCAACCAATGTCGCCCCTTTGTTATTACAGATGATGTAGGGGCTGGGAGAGGTGCCCAAGATTCCCTGCTGGTGAGAGGGGATAAGACTTTTCCGGTAAGTGGTGGACTGAATGCATGGGCCATTCTGGAGTTGGCCTTTCCCCCACTCAGGGTCTTCGATACGATCCCAGTGTCCTTTAGAGGGCAGGGCATGAAGTGATGTTTGTGAGCCGACTGTATGTGTTCTGCAGTTGAGGTCTCTCACCATCTAGCTATGTGTTGGGTCATGGTTTGCAGTCACTTTGGTCCAATGCACTGTGCCTAGGAATTCTGGGTCTTGCTGTTATTCCCAGGGCAGAGCCAGAGTCGATCAGAGTGCTTCAAATAGAGTTTTTTTGTTTGTTTCTGTCAGTCATTATTTCCCGCTGAATCAGTGGAACTTATCTAGAGAGAAGATTCCTTTGACCCCCTTACTGGGACTTGTGCATTGCTAACAATAAGGGGCTTCCAAAGTCTGCCAGACATGGGTGCCTAACGTTTCTAATCAGAATCCAGCCAATCCCAGAAAACTAGTTGCAGTGAATAATGAAGTGACTAATGGTCCAAGTCTAAATGATTATGAGCTGGGTGAAAATTCCATTTTCCTATTTAAAGTAATGTGGAGCTGTTAAATTCAACTTCTGGGATTGTTGGCAGGTTTGCGTATCAATCTTCCTGAACATACACCTTTTACCCCATCTGTAATTTGAATGCTTAAAATCAAACCATGTGTAAGAAATAAAGCACTGACCCTCAATAGTATTTAAAATAAAGGCCCAATGCCCATAATTTGGCATCTGAATATTTACAGTTCATAAAGGGAAGGAGATCATCATTTCTTAAGTATCTATGTTGTGCCAGGCTCTGCACTGGGGGTATTTTTCACATGTTCTCTTGTCTATTCCTTACAACAGCTTTCTCGGATACCTACAATCATCCCTTTATTACAAAGGAGGAAAAGGATGCTCAGAAAAGGTAATGGCAGAGCTGAGTCTGACCGATGTTACTAGTCCCACTCTTTTTGTGTCACCAGATGGTTTAATTACCTTCCTAGAGAGGCCATTAAATGTGGAACCTGCAGTTGTGCCCCTTAATACAATAAACGAATCCGGATATGCTAAAGGAATTCAGAGATTAAGATGGCAACTACCCGAATTTGTCAGCAAATACTTCTGACGATGACAGCGGCAGAGATGACGACAAAAACAGCTCCCCCTAAGCCCGCCTCAGTTCCACTTTTTATGTAGAGTCTCAGCTTCGTCTCACAGCCATCCTGTGAAATAGGAGGTATTACCATATCCATTGGCTTAGGCCCTG
>PVKH010005088.1:0-22526 GCA_004027955.1 Chaetophractus vellerosus
TGGCACCATCCTTTACCTGTGCAACCTTGGGAAAGTGGTTTTACTTCTCTAGGCCCCAATTTGCCCAACATAGCTTGCCTCATAAAGTTGTTGTAAGGGTTAAATGAGTTAAAATTTGTGAACCACTTAGAACAGGGCTCCGCATGAGGTTTCGCATAGTGTAAGCAGGTAATACATCATTTAAAACAGGAGCGTCTAAAAGAGTGAAAGGTGGTGCTAAAAGCATGACAATTTACATAATATTTTTATTGGTCACAAAATTAGTTTCCTTGTATTGAACTGATAATCAGTTCAGTTGAACTGAAAAAGATTTTCAAAAATAAAATTCTTTCTTAAGATAAAATTGCCTATATTATTACACATATTATAAAAACAAATGAAAAATATTTACATGGACTATTTCAATATTTTAAAGGAACATAAGTAGAAGAATAGCCTTTGGTACATTTCACGAGCTTTAATAAATTTTCTTAGGCTGTCTCTATAATTGTGCTACTGGTATTTTACAATCAATGGTTTTTAATAAATTTATAGAATTGTGAAAACACCACCACAAATGCTTTCTGACGTTGAGCAGAATAAACTACCCTATCCTAAGCTTGACTTTGATTTCATGAGTTGGATGAAACGATTGAACTACTATTGGAATTAGCATGTCGATTCGAAGCATCTGATAACAAGGATATAAAACTAACATCAAATTTAACCATTTGTAAAGTTTTTCTGCTAAAAGAGCTTACACACTAGCAGTCATCACTTTACAATATAAATAAAAATAAATAAATAAATAAATAAATAAATAAATAAATAAATAAAACCTCTGGCAGAAGAACATTTATTCTACTTTCTGTAATCTCACTGGCTAAATGGCTAAATGTAGAGTCCTAGCAAACCATCTTGACTTATTTGAATGCAACTATTAATGATAATTCATTGTTTGAAGAGTGAAAAATTTAGAATAAGTACTAAGGGGAAGCCTGGACTGTGCAACCAGATCTGGAAATATGAACTCCCCCCACCCCAACACACACACACTCACACACACACACACATACACACACAGAGCCATTACTTTTCTGTGTGTGGATTGATTGAATCACACATGGGCCAATCAAAAAGTTCTTTGACTTTTCCAGTCAAAGAAAAAGATGATTACAAACTGCAATACTCTTCTATACATTTTATATAAACTTGTAGTTTAATATTGTTTTGCCTATGTTTGGGGAAACACCAAATTTGAAGTTAATGTAGGGCTGGCATGACTCTCTCCACATATGCTACCTGTCTCCATCCATCCAGTCATTCCTTCCATTAGTTGAGAAAACCATTAAGCATTAAGTCTGAGCATTTTGTGCATTTTGAGCATGCCTACTGAGAGGAGGCTTAAAACCTTTACCTTTTTATTCTCTGTAGCTACATGTAGGATAAGGGCAGGCAGATGGTGCTGACAGAGTCAATTAAGGAGTTAAATAAGCAAGGGAAGTCTGTCTGTGGCTGATGTGGTTTGAACATCATAGGATCATAGTAAGTAATATTTGTTGAGCACTGCCATAAACAAGGCATTAGCCAGTTGTTCTGATAGCGGTAGTGGCCTTGGGTCTGACTTATAATCTCTTCAACTGAATTTCTTCGTCTGTTAAATAGACATGGATGGTACTCATGATTTTCTAAAAAGGCTGGATGGAATTGAGAAGGTGTACATAACATCTGAGTGTATTAGAAACACCAGTGAATTTAGGGAAAACATGTTTTTTTTTGTGTGAAAAACATGATTTGGTCCCTAAAAAAGTGTTAGCATGTGTGACCATTCATACCTCTAATTGTTATTCCTTTTTATTTTTTTCTTCTTCTCAGCTGAACTGATGAGGAAACTGAAATACAGAGAATCCAGAATAAACTCTCCCAGGTCACACAGTGAAGGCTTTTAGAGCCAGGGCAGACCTTATGAAATCTAGAAACTCAAACTAATACTCTATCAGTTAGACCTCCACGTGAGTCTCACAAATGTAGGTAGGAATAACTTTCCCTAAAATGCTCATAAAGCAAATCGGAGCAATGCATCACTCCATGTGATTTCTAATTTGAAATGCAAACAATTGCCAATTTGTTTGACTTGTATTTATAATGATTTCCCTGTGAATTACTCATCACTAAATGCTTTATAAATATTTTCTCTTTTTCCCAATGTCTATGGAATGATCATAGCATAGAAATTGTTGGCTTTCAAGGATTTATTAATATCTCCTTTTGAAATAACATGTATTTGTAAAACAGAATAAGAGCACTTGAAAGGAACAAATTTGGAATTTGAATATCCTCTCAGACAATGACTCACTTAATGTGCTTAATAAGATGAACTACATAGTGACTTTTATTTAAAAGCACTCATTATATAATAGGTAGAAAAGTAAACATGCACATTTGAGTTTAGTTGAGCATAACCTCCCTATCAGCAACTTCTGATAGGATTTGTGCAAACCTGAAAGCACTGTGCTGTGTGCATTATTTAATCTGGTTTCACTTTTGCCGATAATGATAAAAAAAAGCTAGTGGCCATGATATGGCCACATGCATCATATGCTTACTACAATTTCAAATTTTATCTCTATATGAAGAATTGAGCCTATTATTTCTCAGTCTTTTTCAACATGAGACTCAATTAAAAGTGTTTTCTAGATGGTAAAATAAATATCCCTTTACTCAGAAACTTAACGAATTCACGTTAGAATACAGAACTCAGCAACTTGATTCAGAATATTGTTCTTATTTTGTGCTTATAATGATTTCACCATCAAATAATTTTTAAAGAAGAAAGAAAATATCAGTTCTCCTGTTTTGGTCCTGGTGGCTATCAAATAGCAATCATATGTGTGTTTTCCAGTCTTTGTCATGCAAAACTTGACATGAATTTGAATCAGCACAAATATTAAAAAGTGCAATAACCCATTTTAAAAACAGACATTTGAAATTGTTAAACATTACAGGCAATCTCCTTAAGAAAGAAAGAGAAGAAAAGCATTAGAAGAAATTCAGAGAAAAGTAACACACTTATTAAAGGGCCAGAAGGACTGACTTATAAGGAAGGATTAAAGAAGAAAAGAAAAAGAATGTGAGGTCTGTTGTTGGAAAAGATCCCGATAAACCAAAGATGGGCTAATTATATAAATAGAATGGGTAGAGCAACTTCACATTTTGGTATAATTGAGGGAGGAAGATGACCTAGCTCTATTCACTAATGATAAGTATCATTAGGTGAAGGCTATAGTTATGGAAAGGCAAGTCCTCAGCTTTAAACATTATTTATAATATCCTCAAAGATGATCGTTTATAGTGGGAAAGTATGATAAAATCAAACGGATGTAGAATTCTGAAAAGTGTTTATTCAATTCAATCCATCCCCTCTCTACACACCCCATCACTGAAGGGAAAAAAAAAAAACTTAATGTATTTTAAAAGCGTGCTACTCAGATACAAAATTCCCAACTCTGTACCCTAATAGAAGACTCATTTTGCATGATTGGATGCAAAAATGCATGTAGAGAGGCAAGATTACATGAGGGATGGAGTGGGAAGGGAGGGAAGCACTCATTTTAAAAAGAAATGAAAGGGTTGGGTGAAACATGAAACGCTACCTGTATTTGAGAGAATGAAAAGAGAAAGTCAAGAACAACATGCTGTGATGCTGTTTCCCATTCCCTCTTACCTGACTCTTCCTGCCATTTCATTGGTTAAGCTTTGCAGGTTGCAATAACTGGCGTGGAAGAGGTATGCCTGTCAGCTGCTCACAATGCAGAATCTTGAAAAGGTCAGCATATTAGCAATGTGACAGGCCCTGTAAGTCATCATGTGCCTTATAACTCATTTGTAAGGAGAATGAGAACTAGAACAAATTAATGTAAACTCTGCCATCAGACCTCTGAATATATATTAGTTATATTGAAAGCAAGATTTTCATCTCTATATAGAAAGACAAACAGATATTTCCTTATAAATGCTTTGTCTCTCTCAGGAGCAGCAGAAATGGGAAATAAGTTCAATCTTCTGTGAAGAGGTTTGAAGGAAAGATATTGTCAGCAGAAGGAAAGAATTTGTAAATATATATATATGCAAGGAAGCACATGTTTTAAGGTTTTGGTCTGTGCCAGTTAGACTTTAGTTTCTGATCAATGAAAATTTTAAATGAAGACTTCAAAGTCATGTACTTTTAAGGAGTATTAAAAAATTGTATCAGGTAAGATAATTACCATAGCATTATTTGATGGATCTTAATTGTGTGGTGGATATTAATTGTGGACCCTTGTTTTACATTGAAGTAGGCATAATTTTTATACCATTAACCAAATATTGTCTTTTGAATGAAAATTAGTAATACACACTGCTAATTCTATCACTTTCTTTAGTATTACAATGTTCAAATTGCTAAACATGCTACAGGTGATAAGTAGGGAGTCTGGAAAGAGTTAATTATCCAGAATGTCTCTTTTTTTTCCAGAGGTCCCATCGTGCCTCTGTTAGTCACTTAGGCACAGTTCCTAATGGCAAAATCTATTAGAAGGCACAACGTTCTCTCAAGGGGGGCTGTGGAAGTCCTGCCACAGGAGACACTTAAAACGACACTGGATAAAGCCCTAGAGAGCTGTGAGTGCGCGCCCAACCCTCAGGGTAGAAAACATGACCTAATGGGTGCTTTTCCATCCCTTAATATCTCTGATTTGCCGGGCATTTTAATTGCTCCCTCATATTTAAGTGGATGAGCCACAGTCTATTTTCTCAATAGAAATTTGGTTTGGTCTGTAAAGTGTCAAGACAGAGGTGACAAGACAAACCACAAGGGAAAGAAGGAAGTCTCATGGAAATTTAAATGATTTGGACGAGGGCTAAGCAAACACAACAGTGTATTAGGGTTTAGCAAATGCCTCAACTTTTTTCAAATGTTTTCAGTTCAAGGAAACCCAAAACACATTTGGTTAAACACTTTTCCCTTAATTTTCAAACCCACGTGTATTTCAAGGGAAATTTAATCCATGTGTTTCTGATTAATTTACACTTAGCTCATCAAAATGTGGTTTCATAAGACCCATTTGATGTCTAAGAAGCCTTGTGAGCTTTTTTTTTTTTTTAAGTGTTTTTTCTTTGAACCAGGAAGCTCCATTTTGCCAAGAGTCAATGGGATTCCAAGCCAGAGAGAGTCAGTTTTGTCTGGGACCCTGGAATTCTGGAAGTTGGTTGGAGCAAGGAGGAGAGGGACACTGATTCAGATAGAATGAACTTTCCTGTTTCTGATGGGTTATCTATTCGAAGGACTTGGAAACTCTTTTTTCCCCTCCATTTACTGTGGTAACACAGTCTTAAATTCTTGAATACCTTGTATGAATCACAAGGATTAATTTTATTACAGGAAGCAATATTGTCATGTGTTCTGATAATTGTCCACTAATGTGTCTCCGGGTGATGAGAAATCAGAGCAATAATGACACATTTATCTCAGGGCAGCTATAAAGAAGTGACTCAAAAAGGTATTTAGATTGGCCGTTTGTCTCTATTAAAAAAAATTCCATCTATTTTTTTGTTGTTGCTCTCTGCACAACACTGGTTCTTTAAACAAGAAACAAGACAAATAAGACTCAGTGACTGTGCTGATTCAGGTGCACACAATCCCCTATCTCATTGCTGGTGTTCTTACAAAGCATCTGGGGTAAGGAAACGTACATCCGGTCCATCAGTCAAAAGTCCATGAGAAAGCCAACAATGTTTGCACCTGCAGGATGAATTACATCTTTGGTGAGTGTGGGAAGCTACAGAATGAGACAGCTGAGTGGCCGACAGATTTCTTTCCCTTCGCTCCTACCGTACCTTCTTCTTTGCACGAGCTGCACTCTTCCTGCCTCGCCCTCCCTGCTTTCCCCACCTTTATACAATCACCACTAGGTAATGGAGCAAATGTGGCACATTCATCCAAGGATGGGTTGACATAGTTTACACATTGCTTTCATTTAGTTGTTCTTTGGATGAATTCTTCCTTGAGAACAAGATAATGAAAACCATACGGCCATTGAACGCAAAAGCTGCCTTTACTTTGGCTGCTCCTTGCTGCCCATTTCATTTCATAAAGGCTGGTCCCTGAGTTCATTCCAGTCGAAGATCCCAACCAGGTGGAATCCTGCCCCCTACGGGCTTGCCTAACTCAGTAAACACTACCGAGGTAGTCTTGCCTGTCACCCATCCGAGAGCTCGTTTGAATGCAGCACCTCTTGCTAGCCTGGTATTGCTTTAAAAACTTGGCCTTTTAAGTATTCATATGAGTCCTGTTCGGGGACCTTCACTGTGGAAACTGAAAACAGAAGGACCCAGATAGGTAACAACTGAGAATTTAAAGAATATTGAAAGGGTTTTAACTCAAGCTGACATCAAATTTTGAACCATTGCCTAAAGGGGAAATGAGTATTTTGAGTGTTATGGGAGGTGTAGGTGGATATGTACTTAATATCTGGGCTGAATTTGACAGTAAACAGCAAAATTATAAATCTTTTCACTATGGCAGCAAGCACAGACTACAGGTGTGAGGATAAAGAATTACTGGTTGATTCAAACTCCCATATCAGTGAAAGAAAATGCTAAAAGCAATAAAAATACAGATGAAGTTCCTGGCACTTGAACAAAAGAAGTTTATTTTCACTTTCTTGCTTGTTACTTTTTTTAAAATGCAGACACTGAAGAAACATCACAGAAATATGAATTCATCTCTGAAGATACAGGGGTAAAAAATTATTATTTGTGGTTTTAAGATACAAAAAAATATTTTCTCTTGCAATTCTCTGGGAAATTCTACTGCTCTGACAGAACTTATGAAAATACCCAATTTATTAGGACTAATTTCATTTCCTTTCTCAAAGGTATGCAATTAAGAATAAAAACTGCAGTCAATGCTCAAAATGTGCAACTCTCCTACATCTTTCTAATGCTAAAGAAATATTATCAGGTTCTTTTTCAGTACAAATATATGCTTTGCTTGTAATTATCAGAAATCTTTATAATAATAAATAAGCAAAATAAACTCCATATAAATATAAAATTATCTTATAATCTCTCCCCTGTATGTGTAGCTATTGAAACAAAGTGCTTAAGAACAAAACATGCAAACTTCTATAAAGTTACTGAGAGATGAAAAGAGATCTAGAATAATTTAGTTTAGACTTCCAGTTTTATGGGCCAAAAAACAAAAAGGCCAAATAGGTTAGGTAATGATTTGTACAAACTTCCTAAGTTTACTAATATCAGATTGGAATATCATAGCTTACTTCTCCTACATACTAGTCCAGTGCCATTTTAACAATTAATAAAACTACTAGAATAGTAATAAATTCCTGGGATAGGACACATCAGATAAGATTACAGGGATTCTTTGAATTTGAAGAGTTCTTGCTAGGTAGAATTCCAATATACTGATAAAAGTAAAATGGAACTCATTCCCCCAGATGGAGTTGGGGGCTCTAGAACCCCACATGTTTGCCCTTCTTATTCCTACTCCTGGAGGCTTCTAAGGCACCTCAGCAGAACACCCAGGATTTCTTGGGATGCTGACCAATATCATCTCCACTTGTTCCAGACAGAACCTGTGGTGAGCTCCAACGATCCCCAACTAATGTTGGTCACACTGTTTTATAATTCCATTCCCTTGAGAGTGACTTGTTTGTAACTGAAGGAATATGGCAAAGATGGGAAGTCAAGCTTATGATTACTATACATCATATAAGAAGCTCTATTGCCAGCAGCCTGGCTTTAGTGATTCTTCCTCTTGCTGGGTCTGAAGTGCTAAGTGACCAAGTTAGGAGGCCCATTTGGCAAGAAGCTAAGGATGGCCTCTAGATGCTGAGGGGATCTTTCAGTCAATAGCCAGCAAGAAGCCAGCATCCTCAGTCCTACAGTCACAAGGAAACGAATTCTCCCAACAACCCGAGTGAACTTGAAATTCGAATATTCCCAGTGGATCCTCCAGAAGAGAAGTCCAGCCCTGGCCAGTACCTTGATTGCAGTCTTGCAGAGAACCAGCCAAGCCATGCCTGGGCTCCTGACCCACAGAAACTTGAGGTAATAAATATGTGTCGTTTTAAGTTGCACAGGTTGTGGCAATTTATAATATAGCGCAGGAAAACAACTACAATGGAAGCAGCTGTGGCTCAATTGGTTGGGCTCCCGTTTACCATATGGGAGGTACCAGTTCGATTCCCAGGGCCTCCTGGTGAAAGGCAAGCTGGCCAGTGCAGCGAGCTGATGGCCTGCGCGGCATGGTGAGCTGGCACAGCAAGGTGACGCAACAAAGGGAGACAAGCAGACACAGAAAAATGCAAAAGCAAATGGACACAGCAAGCACAAGCAGCCAGGGAGGGCTAAATAAGTAAATAAATAAATAAATAAATAAATCTTTAAAAAACGAAGAAGAAAAGAAAAACAACTACTGAAAGATGTGGAAGCAGATTTGGAACTAGGCTGTGGGAAGAGGTGAGAGGAACTTTGATGACCATGATAGAGAAAGCCTTAATTGCCTTGATTGCCTTGAACAGACCATTAGCAAAAACCTGGACAGTAAGGATGTTGCTAATGAGGGCTCTAAAGGAAATGAAGAGCATCCTATTTTAAACTGGAAGTAGAGGTTTCCTTGTTATATAGTGGCAGAAAGCTTAGCAAAATTGTCTACTACAATTACGTGGAAAGCACAGCTTGCAAGTAATGAATTTGGTCATATAGCTAAGGTGATTTCCAAGCAAAGTGTTAAAGGGGCTGCCTCATGTACTCTTGTTGATTACAGCAATCAACGTAAGAGGTGAGAGATAAATTGAGAGGACTGCTAAATAAAATGACTCAAGGACTTGATGATTTTGAAAATTTTCAGTCTCTACAGGTGGCAAAAGATGTTAAAATGAAAAGATTCTTTGCCAGATAACTTGGTTTGGAGAAAAAGCTGAGAGAGTGACTCTACATTCTTTTACTAAAGTGTCAGAAAGCTTGAAAGGTCAGGGCATTTAGTCTCACACAGGTCTCTCTCAAGACAATAAGGGTGTGCTTCACAGTTCTTCCCAATAAAACCATAAGTATTCTACCAAGTTAAGAGTTTGTTGTTGTTTTTCCTCAGCCATCTCAGCAGGTTGCCAAAGTAGGGAAAGGGTTATCTCAAAAAGAAAAATCTGTAGGGTGGCATTTGTCTAATGGAATGAACCCAAGTGAAATCCATATGAGACCCAAAAAGTACTTGAGAAAATTATTTCAGTGAAGACACTGCCAGCTTGGACTAAAGACAGAGAATACAAGATGAAAGGAGGCTGTTAGACTCCCAAGCCTCTACTGGCAGGGAGTGGCTAATAAAACTACTTAGCTGCAAACCCATAATACTTTTTGTATTGGTCAGCCAAAGGGGTGCTGATGCAAAATACCAGAAATCTGTTGGCTTTTATAAAGGGTATTTATTTGAGGTAGAAGTTACTCAAGGTACCATAAGAGGTACTTTTTTACCCAAAGTCTGTTGATGCAAGATGGTGGGTGATCTTTGTGGGGGTTCAGCCTTCCTCCTTCCTCTTAAGGCTCTGTGGTCCAAGCTTCTTTCTATCTCAGCTGTAGGCTGGCATAAGGCTGCTCTCTCTCCCTAGGGCTCTTTTCTTTCTGGACTCAGCTGCTCTGGTCTCTCCATGCGGTCAGCTGTAGACTATCAGGCTAATCTCTCTTCCCAGGGCTGGGTCTATGGAGAACTCTCTCTTCCTGTGTATCTGCTTCTGTGTGTCTATTTCCATGTGAGAGTCTGTTATATCAACCCAAGGGGGCTGGGACTTGATGCTGACTTGCACTCTAATGTTGTGGTTGGATCAAAGCCCTAATCTTAACATAATTTAATCAGATGTCTCAGCTGAATCTAATAAAATTAAAGGGGTATCATGTCAGAGGAACCAACCAATTTACAAACATAATCTATATTTATTTTTGGAATTCATAAATAATATCAAGCTGCTATACCTTTCATGAAAAATGTGAAATAGGAAAATGAATAAAGGGTAGAAACAAGAGCCCAGAAGGTAGGGAGCCCAGAGCCACTGAGAATTATTAGCAGGCCTTGAAACCTAATCAAGGTATTCCCAATATTTTCCCATCTGGATTTTAGAACTGCCATGAACCAGTGGCTCCTTTTACTTTCCATTTCCCCCTTTTGGAACCAGAAGGTCTATAAATATTTTTATCTGCCCCACCAGTGTATCTTGGGTTTGTTGGAGGCAGATAACTTGTTTCTTTGGTTTTATTGGACCACAATTGGAGAAAAATTGTGCCCCAGCAGCTGTGCTGAACAGATTACACTCAGAAGCGTCATCCTTACCTGGACCTGGTTTAAATGGTGAGCTTTTGAACTTTGAGCTGAAGCTATAATGGGATGAGAATTTGGTGATCCTTGTAGGGACAGGGTGAATTTATTTTGCATGCAGAAGGGATGTTAATCATTTTTGGACTGTGATCGACAGATCTAAGGTACCCCAATGATTCTGTGACAGTTTGAATTTTGTGAATAAAAAAAAAAAGGTTATGTATTTGAACTAATCCATCCCTGTGGGTGTGAGATCTTTTGATTGCATTAGATTCAATTAAGGGACTTTAATTAGATTGCATGATTAGATAGCTTTACATTGGACTATGTCAGTGAGGTGGAACACAGCTTGAGTCTCTGCTGTCTTGATGGGTCCTATATAAACTGAGA
Source organism: Chaetophractus vellerosus (assembly GCA_004027955.1). Classification (NCBI taxonomy): domain Eukaryota; kingdom Metazoa; phylum Chordata; class Mammalia; order Cingulata; family Chlamyphoridae; genus Chaetophractus; species Chaetophractus vellerosus. The sequence continues at coordinate 10,733 of PVKH010005088.1, forward strand.
ACACACAGAGAAATACAGAAAAGGGAGCTCTACTGTTTTGACTCAGCCATGTCTTAGAGAGGACTCAAGGATTGCTAGCAGCTGAAGCTGAGGTACTAAGTCCCCAAGAGGCTGGGCCCTTGGAGTAGCTCAGGGCTGAAGAGTTGAGCTATATGCCAGACCTCCCACAGCTGGTCTCAGGGAGAGAGTGGAGGAGCAGCTGAGGCAGAGAGGAAACCTGGAAAGAGACAAGTCATAGGCCAGACTGCCCACAACTAAACTCCTGGAGAAGGTGAGCCTTGAGGGAAAGGCAGGGAACTCGGCAGAGACTGGCTGCCATCTTATCCCACCATTTGACAGGATGCCAAAATAATCAGCAGCTGATTTGGTGAAAAGTCATCTCTGATGGTGCCTTGATTTGGACATTTCTTGGCCTCAGAGCTATAAGCTTTTACCACTAATAAAACTCCCATTGTAAAAGCCAAGTCATTTTTAGTATTTTGCATTGGCAGCCCATGGTAAACTAACACAGGTCTCCTTTTTCTTGTATAATACCCTTCCCTAAATTGTGGGGGGGACCTATGACTTGCTCCTAACCAATAGAAAATGCCCAAAGTGATGGTTGTCCCTCCCAAGAGTATGTTACCTTATATAAGAATCAATAAGAATAAACTTGCTAAAAACATTCTCTACTTTGCTGGCTTAGAAGAAGCAAGCTGCCAACAGTCTTATAGCTGCAAGGAAATGAATGCTTCAAACAAACTGAATGAACTTGGAAATGAACGTGGCCCCTGCCAAGCATCCATATGAGAACCCAGCCCTGGCTGCTACCTTGATTCTCACCTTGCATGAGAACCAAAAAGACATTAGATGAATTTGTGATCCATAGAAACCATGAAATAAAAAATGTATGTTAGTTAAAGCCACTAAGTTTGTGGTAATTTATTATGCAGCAGTAGATAACTAATATAAAATGAACTTATTTTATAGCTCAGACAACTGAGTTGAAGAGAGTTTAGTTAAATTCCTATAGGTCCATTGTTGGTTAGGACAGATTTTAAATGGGACCTATTTCATGCACAATAAATATCTCTCTTGATAAGTTCTTTCAATAATATTTAAATATAGTATATATATTAAATATAAGATATATGTACAAAATATATACAAATATGTATATATAATCTTAAACTTAAATAAGGTTTGCAAATGTGTATTTGAATGCACAAATTTAAAATGTGCTTTCTGTTCCACACTTTGAAAATTTCTGCTTTTCACTACATTATTCTACTATCCAGTAGAAAACTGAAGACCATTGTTCAACCACTTATTTTCACAGCCAATCAGTTTGACTGAATTATATTCACTATTTGTTTGGGACTTATGCTGACTCAGAATCCACCTTATAGTGGAACATATAGCTTTCACCAGAAACACTTATCTTTTCACTAATCTCTTTTTTTGTCCTCTCAGCTATAGGTGGGCACATTGTCTTCTAGACCAGGAGACTGCAAGCTTTGGAATCAGGCGCTGTGGTGGTCATCTCGATTTCCCCTGGCTCTTATTGGGGTACAGTGGGACTAAGTTGAGTGAGTAAGTGACTTGTTCCATGCCCTATATCTTTATTCTCTTCTATGCTCAGCAGGTCCACCTCTTCTTTAAGCTTATAAGATGGATGCTCTAGTTTCAGGAATAAAATGGAAATAAAATGATGTAGATCAGAAAATGAGGAATTATGTTTTACGTATATCTCTTTATTGGCAAGGGAACATTTCCCAGAAGCCTCCAATATGAAACTCCCACATTTATCATTGACCAGACCCGGATCACATGTACGCCACAAAACAAGTCTCTGGCAAGCCAACTTTCAGTGCAATTGCTGGGGAAGTCAAGGGATACACCTAGAAACCATCTCCCAGCCCTCACTGACCCCACCTCCTTTTCTATTATGTGCAGATGTTTCCATAGGTTTCCATTCCACAGCCTAGGGGAGCTCTCACCTACCCCACCTCTTTTTCTATTGCATGCAGATGTTTCAGTAGGTTTCCCTTCCACAGCCCAGGGGAGATGTTAGGTCTTAGGAAAAGGTTTGGCCCTATCGTAAACCCAGAAACCTGGAATAGGCAGCTCCTTGCTGCTTATTCAGGGTGGGAAGTCTCAGTGGTAGGGCCCTCCTTCCCCCTGAGATGTATAAATACCCCACACTCTGGCAGCATAAGCGGGCTGTGGAGAGCCTAGTTCCACCAACCCTAATCAGAAGACCATTCACGATGGGATTTGTTCCCCTGCTCGTGTGGCCCCTTTGAGCTGCATAAGGAATAAACACTTTCAGCACTTGCTGAAAGTTGTTGTGCTTGAGCCTGTGTTCCCACCACACTGTAGAGCAACTTGCTCTCCAGAAACCATGACTGTGTGAGGCAAATGATGACTGTCTTGAGTAGCTAGGGGAGAAACATACACACATCAACATAATTGGGATCTGCCAAGAGAAAAAAGGGTGAACTTGCCATCGATTAGACAAACAACAGTGTCTTCTTCAAGAAAATAACCCAATTTCACAGATAACTAGTATGAAATGACTGAAAATCCATAAATATCCATTGAACACCTCTTTTGTGCTTGGCAGTATTCTCAGACGCTAGGAATAAAACTGAAGAAACATAGAAGTCCTTCCTTCTGCTTCAAATAAATAATGGCATGGGTTGATGATGTAAAAGCTAACATTTTATATGGCCAAGAGTGACTCGGTGAGAATGCAGGAGGGCTGTTTGATGTAGGCTGGCCGTTGAAGCCAGAATGTATACATCCGTGGGAGATCACGAGTGATACAAACTTATTTGCAGTCACACTTTTCTAAATACAAAGAAGTATCCCATGCTGTCTCTGTGGCTAGTCCCCCATTACTCTTGTTCTGAATCTGTCTCTGTCCCTAGTATCTCTAACCTGTTCTTTACTATTAGCCTCTTTCCATGAGCACTTACACATGCCTTTTAAAAATTGAATAACAAATAGTAACAACTTTAGGGGGAGAGGGTCATAGGCTACGATGCAAATAGTTAGAGTATGGCATCCCTGTGTGCTCTCTTTCACCTCACGTCCCTGCTTTAACCGCAGCTTTTGTTTCTGACATCCCCCTCACAGAAAAACTCTTTAAAATAATTGTATGAGCTAGTTATTTCTTCATTTTCTCCTTTTATTTATTTTTAGGGCCCCTGCAATCTGGTTTCACTCCACCACTCCTGTAAAATCAACAGCGTCCTTCTTACTAAACCACAGAACACTTCTCAGTCCTTTAGTTGTTTGCCATTTTGACAGCATCAGGATCTCTCTCTTGAAATATCCTCTTCCTTTTTCACATTCTGTAGGGTTTCTACTACCTCCCGGTTCCTTCTCAGTCCCCTGTAGGGCATTTCTCTGCAATTCTACACTGCCCTGGGATCTGTCCTGGGCTACAGTCTCTTCTCACCCACAGGATTCTGTTGACCATTTTCTTTTGGCATGTAAAATTTGTAGGCCTCTTTTGGTTAATTTTAAAGCATCTAAATATTGTTCATTTGATCTTGTACTTTGAAGTTGATATTTTGAAATGTATACATATATGTACATTTAATATATATATGTTATATGTTATAAATATATAATACAGATATATTATTACCAATTAAGGACTATCTCACCTAAGACACTGTGGGTCTGGAAACCACCTGACATATATTAGGTGCTCAATAAATAAATAATTGTTGAATAAATACATTTTTAGGGAAGATTAGGAAAAATGGAAAATCATGGTAATAAACTCTAAAATATAGTTATGTTGTGGTAAACCTTCTATGAAATGGGCCACAATAATTTATTTTCCATGCTTATATACTTAACTATCTATTATATGTAAGGGATTTGGCACTTTGTAAGACTAAATGTATATATCCAGTATGATAAAGATTGTTTATTCTGTTCAGACTTGAGGTCAAAAGTCAAACACTTCTTTGGTTTTGTGACATGCCCTGGGTCACAGTTATAAGAAGAGAAATGTAAAAGTAAATAGAGCAGGGAGATTTGATTATCTGGGCATTTGAATATTAGATACTAAGTCAATATAAGCTACCAAGTCATTTTAGAATGAACAAAGACAATTTAGTTTAGGATTTATGAGCAAGAAAGATAACTCAAGTTTACTGAAATAGCAAAAGAAATATGAAACTGAAGAAATTACATTCTCATATTTTTCGAGCATAAAGAAGAAGAAAAATGATTCAGACTTGTAAACTTCCAGCTAAGCTTCCCAAGGGTCAGTTAGACATTTTTATTAAAAGGGAAAAAAACACACAATATAATGCATCCATTATTCTTTCATTTTGCAAAATGTCAAACTCCATGTGATCCTTTTAATTTCTATGGGTGTTCAAAACAGATCATATCTAGAGATGGAGCTAAAACACAGCGTGGCAAGTATAGATCAGAATATACATTAAAAAGCCACCATGACTTACACAGACACGCACACGCCCCACTGTATCAAAATCCCTTTTATCTGACAGATATAATAAGTGCCCAATTTTGTCTCATGGGATTGATTTTCAGTGTCTAAAGGATATGGACGTCATGACGCATCTGTGCTACTCTTTCACCTCCTGGAGCTGAGAAAAGGTCATGGGCCATTTACTGCTTGCCCCTTGAGTAGCCAAATTGGTATTATCTTCTGAAGTTGAGCATGCGAGTAAGCAGCTCGATGATGAGATTGGATAATTTCTTCTGAAATCTGCAGCTTCCTTTTACTTCCTCTCTGCCTATCCAAAGCTAAAAATCAACATATTTATGCTTATTTTAATATTTGAGATTTTGAAAAATTATTAGAAACACATGTGTTTAAATGTGAACCAATTTTATTCCCCTGCCATAGAAGAGAAAGCTAATGGCTTAAATGTTGAAGAGCATTTTTTTTTCTTCAACCCTTATCAGAAACCATATGGACTACCCCATTTCATCATTCTTTAAGTCTACCTAGAGTGTTCTAAAGGTGAAATGCCTAAATATTAAGCCATAATCAATCATTTTACACACACTAATTACTTTCTGTCCTCTTCTTTCCTTGTCATCATGGTCCAAGGCAGGTTTTTGAGACTGAGTACAATCATCTGAACTGTTAGTTGCTATGCTCCATCACATCTTCCTAGGGTCTGCCTGGTCCCAGACCCCTAGAGAAAATTCGTGCATGCATACTGTATGTGAACTTTAGATAAATAAATAAACACGAGAAACAGCTTCCAGATAATTGAAAGCAAATGAAGGAGGGAGCAAAAAGAAAACAATTTCTCTGGGGATAAGCAGCAAAGGTGGCAGGTATGATTAAAATCCATATGATTTATGGGTAGGTGGATTACTAACATGATAACCCTGTTAGTGTTTGTTTGTTTTGGTGTATTTGACAATAAAGTTTTGTTGTTGTTGTTGTTGTGCTTGCTGTGGTTTTACTCAGGAGTTAGCCACTCAGGAATTCCTAGTGCCTGAGTGAGCAGTAATTTAGCAAGCGCTCTTGTGCTCTTTTCCTGTCAGCATTAACATGTCAATTCATTTTAATAGTCTGGGCATGCTCAGTGGGCATGCATTTTCTCAGTAGGTATCCCATGAGCCCACCCCGTGGTGCAGAAATGTGTTATAGCTTGTCTCAGACCTCAGAGACTTCAGCAGGTTTATTTTCATTATGCTCAAGTATATTTGTTAAAACAAAGCCAAAATAATATATAAAATCAAGACCCTAGCAAATGAAATAGGTTATGTATATTTGATTGGTAATTTAAGCTCTTTCAAACATTAGACTGTTCAACCTTTCTCTACACAAAATTATTACATAGCAGAGCTTTAAAAAAATGTGTGCTGTCACTGCCTCTAGATTTTGGAAGTTAAATGATATTCTGTCACAATGGGAATTTTCTGTAATCATGATTAATAGCTGAAGTAGCTTTTATATTAAATAAGATCTTTCCAACCATCTTTCTCATTAAAGAGTTTTCAAATGGATTTTTATCTAATATTGGGTGTAAGTATATGAATGAATGAAAAAATACATAAATACGTAAATGCATATATAAATACATAATTACTCAAATCACACTACCAATTAGGAGTTATGGTGTTCATAAGTCTGTCCCCAACTGTCAGAGACAGGTCTCAGCTTAAACCCCAATTTCAGATGTGTTAGAAAATATGTCAAACAGAAAGGAAGTAAAAGAAGAAAAGAAAGAGGAAAGAAAGCCAAATTCCACAACCAAAAAAAATTTCAGTTCAAGATTGAAGAAGGATTCTTGTAGGTGTATGCCATTTATATGAATTTCTGCTTATGATACAGCAAGCCTTTGAGGGTATACTTTAAAAGCTGCTAAAAAATTAAATGTGTTATGTTATTGGCACATTTTGGATCTCAGAATTTCTAAAACTGGTGAACAATTCTGTAAGATCACGATAAAAGAGAAAAGTTGAGAGAAAGGTATCAGGGTAGAGAATTAAATCAGCTTTTCTTTTCAATTCTCTATTTTTAATCTTCTTTATTTTTCATCCCTTTACTCTTAACCTTGAGCTCTGTCTATTTGATTATGGAAGGACAGTCAAAGTTGACTATGTATAGGCTCATAAAATGTTTCAGTGGTACAATTAGGTGGATATGGGCAGGCCTTTGTACATAATTACATGATAGAGCGGAAATTTGGTTAGAAGTAAGCAGTCAGCATAGGGATGTCCATGAGCCTTATGCCTCAGGTGTACCCTTATATTCCACTAAAATTCTTTAAAAATAATTTTAGAGCACTATTTCTGGTGAAATATTTTGCACATAGAAAATTTTAGAAATTCTTGACACCAACTTTTAGAATGCACCACAGCAATCTTGTTTTTTTTCCCCCTCTTTTTAATTTATTAACTATGAATATTTCCTAGTTGCCCATTATTAGGAGTTCTATTAGATGCTTCAAATATTCTATGATTTAGAAATACAGATCTAGGAAATTTAAGCAGTAATAACTTTTTTTAGTATTCTTTAAAAAAAATTCCTTTGAGAAGTTTTAGTTTTACAGAAAAATCATGCATAAAAGAGTTCCCACACACCACCCTCTAAGCAGTGATAAGGTAATCCTAAATAATTGTGATAATTTTTAAACTGATGCCACCATTCATATTCAGAAAGTTACAATTCCAATGCTTTTTAAGGGCTAAATATAGCCACCAAACTCAGGAAGTAACTGCTCATGAATGCTTATTCAGATGAGAGAGAATGTTTTCCATCCTCTGTTTCTACAGTGCAAAGTGGAAAGATAGAGAATAATAGGAAAGGATACAGAGGAATTAGATGGGCATGACGGCAGAGGTCAGAAAAGATAGAGTGACTCCCCTTCCTGACACCACATCCTGTGGTTTTCCATCACTCTTCCTCGCTCAGACACGTCCAGAGTCTTCCAGCTACCCCTCCTCTGACTCTGTGCACGACTCTAGCTCCGCGTGTACATCAATATGCACGCACTTCACCTTAAGGGCTTAGAGAAGAGAAAAATGAAGGAGTAAAAGATACTTCTTGTCTTCTGAATCTTAAATTACACCCACCCTTTATGGCCCTTCTGGAGTTTGCATACTGGGAAAAACTGAGTAGCATTTAGACCTTTGCCAAGATGAAAAACGGCACTTTTGTCTTAAAATAGTGACTATACCTCAGTCGCCTAAAAACTTTGCTTATGTAAAATACAGCAGGGAAAAAAAAAAGCCCTTTATCTATAAAAATAGAGATTTCCTATTTTCATGATCGTCTCCTTATGCATTCATTAATATTACTATGAAAATGATAATTATAATTTTAATGATACAAATTAGAGAATATATTCTGTCATCTTCTCTCCCTATTCAGTTGTATACGATGAAGTACCTAGTAGCAATAAATTCCCTGGCTTGTTATTTTAGTAAAATATAGTGCTTCCAATGTTTTTCTTAAATGGTATTTTTGCAGACAGTCTATGATATATAATGTTTTAAAATAAAAGTCCTAATCCCTGTCTCTCTCTGTTGCACATACTTCAGGGCTCCTTCCAATCTAGTAAGGATTATTTTCTGTGCATTCCAGACACAATATTCCAAATCATTATTCTATAATCCTTGTTCTTCTTCTGCAGATAAAATTAGGGTATGTTTAAAGAAAAACAAAGAATTAGTTACAAAATATACAGGAAATATTCCATGGGATTCTGAATGAAACCTTCTAACATTCACAATTTTAGATCTCTTGTGTGTGACTAGAATGATGGAAGGGATAAAGAGTACCATATTTTAATCAATTTCCAGAATTACTTTGAATAGGACTTTAACTTTAGAACTAATGAAATCGCAGCACATAAATGTTCAATAGCCAAAATATACTACCCAATCATTTGCTTTTTATGGAAGTGGGGGCAGGAATAGTAAAATTGTTATTTCCTTTCGATATCTTTGTCAATTGCTTTTAATCTTTGGATTTATGGCTCCCTTGTAACAGTGATTCTACTTTTCAAAGAATTATTTATTCTTGGAAAATTTTACAAAGGGATCCTCCATGATTCATTATCATATTATTTACGCCAAATGCGTAAATCATGTACTAATGACAGTAGCATCTCTGTGGTTCTTTTTAAATATGGATGAAATATGAGTTTTCTTCCAAGGTACAAAACGTCATTAAGGGCTCAGGTGGTTAAAATCAACATGAAAAATACATGCTGCGTTTTCTCTCCTTAAATGCAATAATGTAATCAGATTTCAAGTCATCTTACCTACCTCACTTACAGCTTTATGGAGATTAATTAGTTTTTAGACCCCAGTCACATGATCTTTCCTGCCGGCCATTTAGCTGGCTGACTAGAACATGGAAGCTGCCTCCTGCCCCAAAGGACAGATTAAATTTTAGTATTGGTTGCCTTCGTTCTTTGATTAGGGGTGGATTTTTAAAGTCATGGTTCAAGTATACTTTGTTGTCAATTAAAAATTTGTTGGAACCTTGTTTTGGAGAAAGGCAAATGTTTAAATAAATAATTTAGGTAAAATGAGGCTTTCCCTTATTTTGCTATGAAACTGTTATTATACGGACACCTAAAAACTAGCTTTTTTAATTATGTATGACAGATACTGCAAGTATTAAAATATGTGGTCTAGAATAAACTTCACTCAGCAGGTTGCTCAGGTTTCCCTAGTTAAGGGCCCTGGTGAGTGGTGGTTACTAGATAGCTTTCTAAGGTCAAAATGGATGTGGAATTTAGAAAACTACTTGGAAAATTTGACATAGCAAATAAAACAAACACGTAATGAACAAAATATGATTTGCCTCAGTGACACAATTTCTCCAGAAAAACAACCAAACAACAACAACAACAACAACAAAAATCCTTTGAAATTATGAATGGTCTAATCTTCTATGATAACAACTATCATTTGAGCCTCTTGCTGCCAACTGCAGTAAAGATTAAAATTGAAAGCCCACAGTCTTAATTCTTAAGTTAGTCTGCTTAGCTGTGGACTTTCAGTTGGGAGAAACACAAAAGAAGAAAACACTGATAAACGACTTCAATCTGTTGTACAATATGTGAGTAAAGAAAGAAAAGAAACCTTGTCTGGTACGGTTGTTAAAACATTGATATTTCTAGCCGGGGTCCTAATTAAGGTGTAATGAGAGATTTGAAGTACGGGGACTTCCCTTCATTCACATCACTAAACCGGTGAACCACAACTACACACAGAGTTGCAGGGAGACACAGCGCCAAGTGAATTAGCTATCATATAACCCCTGAGTAGTTGGTCCAGAGCTGGAGCCACTGGGGCGTAGACATGGGGAGAGTGTGTGGCTGCTTGACTTCTATTTGACTGCAGATTTCCTTTCACGAACACTTAACAATAAGCAGTCACTCCACTTAGGAGAGAACCTGATTCCACAAACACGTGGAGTTTTTGGCTCTTAAATGAAGACACCACAGGATTTTCACTGCTCAGGTGTTACTGGATGCGATGCTGACTCGGGAACCAAAATTATCTCCTTCTTCGCCTATGGAGTTGGATCGTTGCCTTTGGCAGTAACCCCAGGCTCCTGTAAATGATGAAGACATCCCTCCATGCCTATGTAGAAAATAGGGCCAACATGGGTGCCATTAGGCAGATCCAACTGAGCTTATGCTGGGGAAATTGTGGCATCCACATCTTCCATGCAGAGGGAGGAATGAGAATACCAGTTCGGAGGGAAATCCACTCCCTTGAATGAAAATCACTGTGTTGTTCAAAATCTCTTTGAGGACCCTGGTTCAGTTATTTTCTGGCTCTGTTTTCTTCCAACACACTGTTCATCCCCTTGTGCTTCCTGCCTGCCTTTGGCAATGGGAAACTAATCACTCTTCTCAATGCTGTCAAAGATTCTTTAAATGATTAGAACAGAGAAAAATTTTGTGAGAGAATGAATCTCAATACTCATCATTTTCTTCATAATGACCTTTGGAGAGTACACTATTTCAAATTCCCAGTTTATAGTTAACAAAACCACAAAGGAAAAAGATGGAAAGGAGCTTGTTCACAATCTTCTAGAGATTCCTGGGTACCATAGGCCCTTCTATTGTTCTTAGGAAAAGTATCATTTGTGTTTGGGATTCTTCACCAGGAAGCATCAGTACCTTCCCCTTTGATATTCTTTTGGTCCTGCACATAGATAGCCATGCATAACTTTATGCCACGTAGAGTTAAAGGTAATAGAAAACAGTCTCCCATTGCCAGGTAAACAAACATTACATAGCTAATTGGTGTTCTACAATGATCTTACAACTTTAGAGTTAAAACAGTATAGTTAGTTACAGTCTTCAACTAACTTCTCCCACAAAACTGATCTATTCCTGCAGGAGTAGACAGCAAGCCCTGCCCCCATACATAGAAATTACGGTAAATAAACAAATGCCTGAATATAGCCGTTTCTACCACCAGCAGGCAGCATTCCAAACCAGTCGTGTTGATCCTGAGTTTCTGTTCCATTGATAAAAGGGGATATGCCATTTTTGTTCCAGCCCAGATCTGTCCAATGTGCTCTTGTAAGGCAAGTTTCCATGTTGACTGAATAAGGGTCATTGTTTCCCTCACAATGAGCATCCCCCTCTTTTGGCTCCCAGTGAAATGCTGCCGCCACACTGGCTAGGAAATAGTCCTGTTTAACCGCCAAGTATCTGCTGAACACAGAGTGGTAATGGGAATGATTTTCTTATCCATCATTACGTGACTGGCACTTGAATAATTTTGCCCACCGGGTCATCATGTCACATCAGCCATGGTAACTAGGTTCAATCAAATTTAAAAACTGTATTACTCCCACAAAATGATGATTATAAAAATGATAAGAGAATAAGAGGGAGAAAGAAAATTCTATCTTCCTGCCCTCCTATCCACCCCTACCCCACGACCACTGCTTGCATATTGAAGAAATCGATTTCAGAGATGTCTGGTTAAGAAGGCAAATAAAGTACACTGCCTAAATGCATATTGTAATTTGGAATATATATGTTTTCAAGTAGTGCGTCGGCTTTATACCTGTTATTGGCATGGCCACACTAAGGATCTAGCCATTAATATTAGATCCAGTTCACTAATATTTATTGCTCTAAATCCAATCTATATTAGAATGTCAGCCCTGTACCAAAGCAGAAGACAGCAGTATTTATGATTATTAGTACAATATTGAATCATCCTGAACCAATTACTGATCCAATTACTGTGTCATTATTATCTTCTGAATAGGGCTTGATTTGTCTGTGATAAATATGATGCAATTAAACTACCTTTT
>PVKH010005089.1:0-22522 GCA_004027955.1 Chaetophractus vellerosus
CCATGGTGGAGGGGACATTACCATTCCAGACTTCTCAAGATTGGGGGAACAACTATGGACTAGAATGGACTTGTTGGAGTCCTGATATAGACTTATGATGTATGCAATGCAAGAAATTGCAAAATTATGTGGAGCCAGGGTCATTGGACACTTTGGGAGCAGGGTGAGGGAAGAGCAATTGTAATGCAGGTTTTGTTTTTGTTTTTGTTTTTGTTTTTGTTTTTGTTTTGGGGGGTGGGACCTGGGAATTATCATGGATGATGCTGCAATGGAGGATGTAGGCCAGTTTGTATGATCATGTATCATTCAGGAACTGTAAAGAAGAGAGGGTTGTCTATGGCCTGAACTGTGATCTATGTCTGATGCCAAAGCCCCAAAATGTGTGTAACTATCAGAGGTGTTATGCCACACTGAGGGATGTGCATGTGGGGGGTTGTGGGAGGGGTAGGGAGGTGGCATATGGGTACTCCTGGAATCTCTGTGTAACATTTGTGTAATCAATGTATCCTAAAAATGTATATAGATATATAAAAAATAAATAAAAAATTAATTTAAAAAAATAAATAAAATAAAAGTCTTACCTATTAAAAAAACAACAACAACAACAAAAACAAAACAAAGAACTTTTCTAACCAAACAGAATTAAACTAGAACTCAATAACCACACAATATCTGGAAAATCTCCATATATTTGGAAAATAAAAGTGTACTCCAAATTAATATATGAGAAAAAGAAATAAATCACAAGGAAAATTGAAAGTATTTGAACTGAATGAAAATGAAAATGCAGCATATATAATGGGACATAGGTTAAATAAGGCATAGGTGTAACAATGAAATGCTTATGTTAGAAAAATATAAAAGCCTAGGCTTCCACATTAAGTAGGAAAATAAGGAAGGTAAAATCCTCGTTTAAAAACAAAAATCAATTAAAGAGAAAAGAGAAAAATAATAGAGAAAATAAAAGTAAATAAAACCTGATGTTTTGGAAGGATCAATAAAATAGATAAATGCCTAGCTGGATTGATCAGCAGGCTAGAAATAGAAGGGAACTTTCTCAAATTGATAAACAGCATCTACAAAACACCTACACATAAAATCTTAGTTTATGGTAGAAGGCAATGTTTTCTCTTAAGATTGCAGACATTATAAGAACAAACAATCTTCCATTCAACATAATACAGTAGGTGCTAGCCAGTGCAATAAGGCAAGAAAAACAAATAAAAGGAATACTATTTAGAAAAGCAAAACAATCTTCATTCACAGATAGCATAACTCTCATTGTAGAAAATCTTAAGGGATCTACAAAATAGATAATAGAACTAGTAAGTGAATTGCTTGGCAAAGCCTCAGGATGCAAGGTCAATATAAACAAATCAATTGATATTTTATTTCCTACCAACAGAAAATTGGAAATTAAAATTAAATATTTTATATCATTTACACTGATATCTAAAATATGAAATGTTTAGGAATATAATTAACAACATATGTGCAAGACCTGTAGACTAAAAACTACAAACCATTCCCAAGTAAAAATTAAAAGACATCTAATTAAATGGAAGATAAATAATATTGATTAGTCAATGTCCATAGATGAAGACCACATGTTATTAAGATGTTAGTTATCCCCAAATTGATCTATAAACACAGTGCAATCTGCATAAAAATTCTGACAGCCTTTTTTTTGGAAATTGACAAGCATATTCTAAAATTTATAAGAAAGTAGAAAGGAGCTAGAAGAATCAAAACAATTTTGAAAAGGTAACAATAAAGATAGAGGACTGATACTATTGATTTCAAGATTTAATATAAAGTCACAGCAATCAAAATCATGTAATGTTGGCATAAGAACATAAAATGTATCAATGAAACCAAATTCAAGAAATAGGTACAAACATAAGTGGCCAGATGATATTCAACAAAGGTGGCAAGACAATTCAAAAATAAATGATAGTCTTTCCAGCACAGGGTTCTAGAACAATTGGGTATTCATATTTTAAAAACTTAACCTTGGTACTTACTTCACACCACATGTAAACCTTTTCTTGAGATGGATTCAAAACCTAAATGAAAATGCTAAAACTATAAAATATCTAGAAAAAAATAAAGCATAAGGGGAAATCTTTGTGGCTTTTAGTTCGGCAAAGATTTAATAGAAAAGGCACAAAATTCATAAACCATGAATCAGGAAGGGTGTCCTAGGAAAGGAAAGCCCATCCTAAATGCACTTATAATGAAAGGTTGTCCACCCACAGTATTTTTATGTCATTGAACTCAAAGCAAATTGCAATCAGCTCTTAGCATATGCTCGTATCACCTCCAACTCATCCAGTCCAATACCCTAACATAGGTTTTCATGAAAGCTAGGGTAACAGAACCTTTCTATGTTCTATCCTTCTACCTGGACAAATATAACTTCTTAGCCACAAAATTGAAAATATTTTAAAAGGGGGTGGGAGTGATAGAGAGAAGGATCTAATATCTAACCTTTTCTTTGTATAAAGTAGGAAGTCAAGATATACGACTCATCGTTAAGAAAACAAGAAATAGGCATTCAATGTGCTGCTTAAAATTGTGGAGGTGACCATTGAATGTAGAGCCAGATAAGTAGGACTGGTGTTTTTCATTTATCTTTAGTCATCAAAAAAGAAATAAACACGAAATATCTAGAAAGAGTGATTTAAGTCTACTATTTATAGATACTTTGGTAACCTCCAGAAAAACTTAAGAGCAATAACATGGCTTCTTTCTTTGTTTTGTTTTTATTTGTTTACTTTATTTTAAACTGATTTTATTATTTTGGTAAATATATTTAAATGAATTTTTTTAAAAAAAGCACTAGTCTTTAGAGGTACTCTATATTAGGAACAGTCTCCTTCTTTGTGCTTTTTGGATTTTAAATAGCTGGTGTACTGCTATTCCAATTTCAGTCCATCAGAAATCACACAGCATCAGACTATTTCTTAAGCAATAATAAAGTGCAGAGCAAAACAGCAATAAAATCTGCCAAAGGAGCTACAAATAAGTTAAACAAAACATATTTACATTGTCCAGTAGAGAGGAGTTAAAACAAAAATGAGTGTGTGGATTATTGAAGAAAAGAGTGTAGTTATAAAGAAGTTGGGATACACATATTGATTCAATATTTACTTTTTCAGAGTTAAGACCCACTATGAGAATCCAGAAGGTAGAAAATAATTTGGGGCATCTTTGCTTCTAGACCTTTCAAGACTATCCTATCAGGAGATCTAATTAGTGAATGCCTTAAATGTAAAATTATTTTATCGTAATACAGCTTCATACACAAAATTATCTGCGAGAAGTATGTAACTTTATTTCAGCTCACTATATGCTGTGATTCATTAGCAGATTTAAATGTGCCAGAAAAAAATATGTAAAGTCTAACTTAATAAATAAGATATTTGTTATCTTTGTATTTTAAACACATAAATGAATAAGTAATGCTTGGACTATGAACTTCTGCCTATACAGTATTGAGAAGAATTATAGCAAAGTAGCTAAGAACACACACATTCTAGATGCAATTTTTGTAGGTCCAAATCCATTAACTACCTGTTTGACCTAGGGAAAATTACTTAAATCTGTTGCTTAGTTTTCTGTTGACAACAAAACAGTACTTAAAGGAATTTTGCAGTGGTCAAACGAGATACTACATGGAAAATGCTTAGACTAATCCCTGACATTAATGTCCTAGATAAGTGATTTATTATTTAATAATTTATTATTATTAATAGTGTTCTGTGTATAGCTTTTTATAAATGAAAAATGAGATAATTCCAAAAATAGCGTAGAGGGTTAGATCATAAGTTGAAATCTACTTCCCATGTGTTTCACGCTATATACCTTGTAAAATTTTTTTCTCACTTGACTGCAAAATATTTTTGCTGACATCATTATCTTCTTGTTTATGGGGGATTCCATTTTGTATTTCATTCTCTAAACCAACAAGCCTGCCTACTTTTATCTTTGACCTGAATCAGGACTCTCTTACTGTTAGATTTCTTATATATATATATTTGTTTTTAATATTTCCTTTGTGTATTTATGTGATGGACTTATACTTTTTCTCCACTTTACTTGCCCCCCCCTCCCCAGTTGGCTCCTTCATTTGTTCATTGTTTGTTTTTTTTTTCTTTTCTTGTTGTCTGCTCTTTGTTTGTTTTCTTTAGGAGCATCCAGAACTGAACCCGGGATCTCCCATGTGGGAGGCAGGTGCTCAGCTGCTTGAGCCACATCCATTCCCCTCTCATACAGTGTGGATTTGGATTGAGTAAGAGTCTGGTTTGATTGGTGAATTGCCAAATGTTTAAATATCACTCCTATACAACATAGAAACTTGTTCAGTGCTTTCTGTGGGTGATGCATGCAAGTAACCTTCTAATCTTCTCCTACATAATCTGATTCAATGATCACATTTGCCATTTGCTATCATGAGTCCCCAAGAGCTGTGTGATAGCAGGCACAGCAGCTGGATACAATGGACAAGTGAGTTTTATTGATTGAGTGAGAAGGATGGGGGGGAAAAAAGTAAAAAACAAAATACAGCACTGTCTAAAAATGCTAACTTCTTACTTTTTAAAAAAAAGATTTATTTTTTATTCATTACATATCCCCCCCTTTCTGCTTGTTCTTGCTGTGTTCATTTTTGTGTTCTTCTGTGTCTGCTTGTCTCCCCCTGCTGCGGCGACCCGCCGAGTCAACTCATAGCACGGCAGCCTTGCCTGCCCGCAGCGGCTTGCCCTGCTCACAGCAACTTGCCTGCTCAAGGCGGTCTGCCAGCTCTAGGAGGCCCCGGGAACCGAACCTGGGGTCTCCTATGTGGTAAACCGGCGCCCTACCAATTGGGCTACAGCCAGCCTCCAAACTTCTTACTTAATGTGAAAGACAATTAAAGAAAGTGCAGTGAGGAAAGCAGTTCTGTAAATTTGTGGAAGATGTGTGAGAGCATATACAGATTTATATCTGCACGAAAGGGCATAGCTTGAGTGTAAGAAGATATTTATGGTGGATTTTATGGTATGTATATTATATCTCAACAAAGATGTTTTAAATATTTTACAAATATAGAAATTATTTACTTGCCACAGTTTTGTCCAGAATAGAAAGCAAACTCCACACCCTTAACCGAAATCGCCTTTTCCACTCATCTCACAGAGCACAAGGATTGGTACAAGTGGTTAATAGCTGGCTGAAGTGAAGGCAGTGTCTTTAGATATCTCACCTCAAGACTGGTTCACTCTAGAAACTATTGGGTGAATAGTGTCTTCTATTGTTTCCCCAACATCTGCTTGATGTTACTGAAATAGGAATAGAAGTAGAAAAAGTCTGGAAGCTGACTAGAGGATACTTAATGAGATTTATCTTAGTTTGCAATGAAGGGTAACAAACTGGGGGGCTCATAACAACAGATACTTATTGTCTTAAATGAGTGGAGGCTGGAAGTCTGCAACCAAGGTGTTGGTGGGATTGGGTTTCCACTGAAGGCTGTAGGGTTCTGGCAATGATTTGCCGGCTCCCTTTCTATGATATTCTGCCACTATTACATGACCATCTCTCTCCCTCTCTCTGTCTGTCTGTAATTTTTTTCTCCCTATAAGGACACCAGTCATAATGGATCAGAGCCCACCCTAATCTAGTTTAGCTTCATTTTAACTGATAACATTTCCAAAGGGTCTGTTTCCAATTAAGTTCACATTCACAGTACCAGGGGTTAGAACTTGAACATGTCCTTTTGAGGGACACAGTTCAACAAGACTGTAATGGGCTTTTGAAGAATTTGAAGGAATGGGCTGAACCCAGCAGTGATGTTGGTTTTTAATGGATTGAAACCTGAGCAAAAAGACTAAGAAATGACAAGAACAAGAAACAAAGAAATCACGATGCACAATAATTCATAGGATTTATGTCAGGGAAAAAAAAAAAAAAGAATGAACTGCATGCCAAATGACTGGAATAGCATACCTGCCAAAACTTCAGCAGTGCTGGAGGGATGAGAAGTAGTTCAGTTATCAACTGAAACAGTTTACTGGTATGACCTCAAGTGGCAGCTATTCAATAACTGTCTTAATAATATATAAATCCAGTCATCTTAAAGGTAGAAAGGACCCCTGCAGTTTCCTGATAAAACCTCTCACCTACCATGGCCTTTCCGGCTATAACAGATCTAGTAGCCTATACTAGACTATTTCTAATGATGGTGATATCTTTGTCTTACAAGGCAGTGCATGGCTATATCCTTTATTCTCTCCAGGTCTTTACTCAAGTCACATTTCAAAGTGGCCATCTCTGTCTACCATGTTTAATAGCTCAAGTTCCCCCATCACACACACTTACACACATAAAAAGTCTGAAATCCTCTTATACAGCTTTAGTTTTTAAACCCTAGGAAAAGGGGAAGAGGCATTTTTGCATTTTGTTCAGTGCTGTTTACAAGGGCCTTGTATAGTACCTAGAGCGTATAGAAAAAATGATATTTGTTGAATAAGAAAATAGGGGTCAGGGATGCTAAGTATTTTGCAAGAGATGCCAATTTTACCTTATTTACAATAATCTGTGACCAATACAAACAGCATGAAAGTTACCTAGCTACCTCTCTCCGGCTTACTCTGCCTCCAAAACATAACTGTGAAGCTCAGAGCTAGCTTTTATTATAGGTGACTGGCTTCCATAAGCATCTTTACAGAGCCCACTTTTTATTAGCTATAACCTCCCTTCTTCAAAAAATTTTCTAAACCCTCCTCATTATACTTCTTCTCATTCTCTGTATTGGTTTCAAAGGACATAACTAGACTAAAGCTCTTATTATATATATATAAATATATTTAATTAGATATTTAATAAACATGATGACTAAATTTGTCAGTTGTAGAAAATTTGAAAAATAACCTGCCCATAAGTTCTTCCCAAATTTCTATGTCTTTTCATAGTAAAATATTAGTAGCTTCATAATTTGTAGTGACATTATATAAAATCAATTAGAAAATGATATTCTACATTCATTATCTATAGGAATGAACCATTGCCACTCAAATATTTGTTACATGACCACACGGTTTCATTGTGAGATTGTTAGAGGTTGCAAAGTATGTAATCATAAATAAAAATCCCAATAGTACCCACTAGCAAGGATATGCTGAGGAAAAATGGGCTCTTTTAGTTCTGAAACTTTCTAAATTTTTTTACTAATGAATAATCAAAGAAAATACTCATTTACAAGCTTTAAGGCAATTTATATAATTTTTCTGTATCTCCCAAAAAACAAACTATCCCTCAGTGGATAGTCTCATGCCATACTTCCAGGCCTTAACATAATGTTGATAATATAGTTGAACTTCACAAATAAACTTGCCCACTGAAGCTCATGTTCATATTTAGTGCAGAAGGTGTGTGTTTTTTATTCCCTTCCCCCACTCTCACCTACCCCCCCCCCAAAAGAACACGTACTAATCACATACCTTACCTAGTCTTTATATGTAGCTGTGGTCAGAATAAATTTTTATTGACCAACTTGTCAATACAAAGCAAGCATCATGCTCTATATCATGAAGTAGTTATTTTTTTATTTTTTAAGTTCCGGGTCTGGGGATTGAACTTGTGTGTGGGTAGTGCCTCTCAACTACTAAGCCACATCTGCTCCCCTGAGTTGGTTTTTCCACTTTTGTTTGTTTTTGTTTTTAAGAGGCATCTGGGACCGAATTGGGACCTCCCATGTGGAAAGCAGCGCTTAACCATTTGAGCCAAATCCGCTCCCCAGAGTATTTTAAAGTGTAAAAACCATGTCCCCCCCCCTTTTTTTTTTTTGGTTAAAAATGAATAGTGCATCAAAGAGCATTACTTAAGAGATTTCAAAACCTTCTATAAAAAAGAAAAAGAATAAAATAATTTCAAAAAAATTAGATAAACTTGTATTTCTTTTAGAATGGTTATAAGTAAAAACATGACATTATTCTCAAAGATTTAGAAAATAATAAACTAGTGACCTCTCAAATTTGCCTTTTGTTCTCAATGTTGTCTGCTGGGATCCCATAACATAAATGAAATGGGAATTTATTTTCCCTGGGTTTAGATTATTATTAATTGTTAGCATTAGCACAATTTATACATTTTATAGAGTTTTATGTTTCTTTATTATTCTTTGTCAGATTTTATATTTATGCTTAACTAAAACTAATTTTCTGTCTTTATTAATAAGGGTGGTTTTAATGTTGGTGATTCTTTTACTATATTACCAATAACATTTTAATTAACTATAAGGGAGCAACTGTGGCTCAAGTGGTTGAGTGCCTGCCTCCTACATGGGAGGTTCTGGGTTTGGTTCTGCCTCCTTTAAAAAAAAAAATCTCATGAAGGATGTTTATGTGGGAGGTTGTGGGAGATGTGGGAGGTGGGGGGGGGTATGAGAACCCTATATTTTTTGTGTAACATTTATGCAATCTAAGTATCTTTTAAAAAATAAAAAAAAATTTTTTTTAAATCTCAACTGAACTACTTCACTATGGCTTTGGAGCACTTCTATGCAAATAAGTTTTGAACTCCTAAGAATGTTTTACTTTCCCTGTAGCCCAGTTGGAGAGTTTTTAATATTAAATTAAACAAGAGCACATGCTGTCTAGAATCTAGCTTAATACATCCAGCCTAATATTAATTTTCCAATTTCAAATCAGAGATGTGACTATTCCAAGAAGGTTACTTATCTCAAGTGTGATTTTATTTTAAACTAATAAAGCCCACTGCTAGAGATTTTTATATATTAACAAACTAACACTATTGAGCAAAGGAATTCAAAAGACTTAGAAGCTTCATCTAAGTACAAAAATATGGTTGAGAAGAAAAGTTTCTCAAAAAGTTTGGTAATAGAGGGACTGAACCAAAAGTGACAGATGAGTGTATAGAATGTATTAATGTATAGGACTGATATGAGTATTTCATGTGTACAATAAACATGCCTGGAAAATGTAATAAAAGGACATGTTTTATACAGAAAAATTATCCATTAATAATAATAGGGAAAAAAAAGACTTGCATAGGTAAAAGAAATTGTTTTAATGTAAGAAATCAATATCTAAGTGCCACATTTCTTGTTTCACAATGTAAACTTCCACTTCAACATAAATTTCTTATAAATACCTGGAAAATGGAAATGCATGGTTAATCATTAAAATAAGTATGTTGGGGAGCAGATGTGGCTCAAGCAGTTGAGAGCCTGTCTCCTACATGGGAGGTCCCGGGTTCGGTTCCAGGTGCCTAGTAAAGAAGACAGCAAGACAGCATGAGCTGACGTGACAGGCTGGCTCAGTGGGCTGGCACAGAGAGATGACGCAATGAGGAGACACACGAGACACAAGCACGGAGCAGATGTGGTTCAAGTGGTTGGGAGCCTCTGTCCCACATGGAAGGTCCCAGGTTTGGTGCCTCCTAAAAAGAAGACAAGCAGACACAGCACACAAGGAACAGACACAGAGAGCAACACAGCAAACTCACACAATGAGGGGGGAGGAGAAATGAATCTTTTTTAAAAAGTATCTTTTGATGTTAAAAAACAAATATAGATCAGACAATGCCAAACTCCATTGGAGCTGAGGAAAAGACAAACGGATGGTAAAATCATATATGTAGTTTTACACAACTCATCTTTCCTCTTGAGATGGTGAAAAACCTTTTAAGAATAAATCAGTGCTGTGGTTTGCAATACTAAGGAATTAACCCGCAACGAGTATCTGAATTTTATAAGTGTTAAGCCTATAAAATTGAGGTGATGGGGTTAAAGTCAATGCTGACAGAAAATAATGTTTATTCTAATGTTATACATAATACCTGTGTGCACAGGTGCAGGCACACACCCATGTCCTTTCATAATTCTTAACAGGGGAAAGTACCCATGTATCAGTATGACTATTTATATGAGCCAACTTTTATGGGGCTATGGAACCAAAAATAAAAAAGAAAATGCCAGTATAAAGGAACACAGCTAATATAAACACTGTTTTATATAAACACCCAGCCAAATGAACAGAATGTTGCTGTTTTTTTCTTGTTTTCAAGATCTTGTCCTGCATTTACAGTTAATATATATTAACATTTATTGAGAAAAGTGGGATAGGTTAGCCAACTGTTTTGGAAGTGAGGATGTTGATGCAGAATATGATTTTGAATAATAGAAGACATTCTGATAGGAACTGGAAAAATGTTTTCAAAACAAACACTAAAATTAGATTTCAGTGCCTTGCTGTATAATGAAGGAAAGCACAATCATCATTTTGGTTGGTGTAATTCTTTTTTTAAGCTATATAATTTTTAAGTGAGAGAGCATTGAACTACATAATATGTTTCTACAATGTATAGAGTCACCAAAACCATTTATAAATTATTATTTTCAGCATATTTTAAATTGAGATTTTAAATTATGTTTATGCAAACACAGCACTGAAATTTATGATTAGTCACTTAATGGAGATTAACTAGGAGTTTATAAATTACATGCTAACTTACACTGATATATTCTAAGAACAACAAAAAATAAAGATTCTTTCCCAGAGTTCTGTGCATTTATAAAGTGCCAAATAAGCTGTTATGTTATGGAATACAGAGCCTAGCAAGTAGTAAACAAACTGAAAGTTGCTGAATGAGGGACAGATTACAGGCAGAATCTCATCAATTCAAGACATATACCTGCCCAATATGAACACAAATCAGGAAACTTTTGACTCTACTCAATAGGAAATCAGAGCAAGCAAACTAACATTCAGTGATGAGATGAACTGTGACTGCAATGACAGTTATGGTTATTGAATTTAAAATTTATTGACAGGCCAAAACTTTCAGCTTAAAGTTTGGAGACATATTTGTGTTCTGTATGTGTAAACATGAAAATAAACTAACCATAGTAATGGCTTTGCTTTAATGAAATGTTATAGGTAAATCACCTGTGACTGAACAATAACTTCAACCATCTTCTAAAAACGAGTGGAAACCATCCAGAAAAGAACACAACTCTACAAATAATCACTAATCATCAGAACTGTACATTAAAATTACATCGATTAGATGGTAGAATATGAACTGGAATAATAAACATCAAAGCTTACCAAACAATAGAGCATCGAATGAACATAGACAATCTCCCAAACAAGAACAAGAGACTAGCATGGGTTTATGAGACTTCCCTGAATTTTTCACAAAATTGATGTGCTGGAGGACATTCAAAAATTTTAACGAAACTGTTTTTGTTACCTTGCCTTGCGTTTAACTACTTGCCTGGGTTAACTGTGATCTATGAGTATAGGAAGGAATGTGGGTGTAGGTGAATAGACACCAAGTGAGGTGAAGAAACTGGAGGAAAAGAGTATCTAGGTTACAGTGTAAACAAACAGTATACCCCACCCCCATCCCTTTAACAGGGACTTCCTCCATCAGTTACTTGTGATGAAACTCTAATTTCCTGATAAAAGAAACAGGAGACTGTTTTCTATCTCACAGCTTTTACACCCTTAGATGCTGTATCTGATGTGTTCTTTAAAGAGATGGCTTTGCTCTATGTGTGCTGGGTTGTGGAGAAGGAAGAGCAGTTGTAATACAGGGGCTTTTTTGGGACTTGGGAATTGTCTTGGGTGATGTTGCAATCGAGGATATAGGTCATTTTATATCATCCTGTATCCTGCAGAACTGTGTGGGAGAGAAGATGGTCTACAGTCTGAACTGTGCTCCATGATTGGTGACAAAGTCCCAAAATGTGTATATCTGTTACAGGTGATGTGCCACAAGGATGAAGGAAGTATTTGTGGGAGGTTGTAGGAGGTGTGGGAGGTGGGGCATATGGGTACTCCTAAAATTTCTGTGTAAGATTTATGTAAATCGATGTATCCTAAAAA
This sequence comes from Chaetophractus vellerosus, assembly GCA_004027955.1. NCBI lineage: Eukaryota > Metazoa > Chordata > Mammalia > Cingulata > Chlamyphoridae > Chaetophractus > Chaetophractus vellerosus. The sequence continues at coordinate 11,892 of PVKH010005089.1, forward strand.
TAAAAAATAAATAAATAAATAAAATAAAATGGAAAAACCCAATTATCAAATTTATTTGGAAAGGTAAGGGTCCCCGAATAGCCAGAAACATCTTAAAAAGGAAGAATAAAGTTAGAGGACTCTCACTTGCAGACTTTAAATCATATTACCTAGCTACAATGGTAAAAATAGCATGATACTGGAATAAAGATAGATATATAGGCCAATGGAACCAAATTGATGGTTCAGACACAGATGCTCACATCTATGGCCAAGTGGTTTTTGACAAGCCTGTCAAACCCAACCAGCTGGAGCAGAACAGTCTATTCAACAAACGGTGCTGGGAGAACTGGATATCCATAGCTAAAAGAAAGAAAGGGGACTCCTATCTCACACCTTATACAAAAATTAACTCAAAATGGATCAAAGACCTAAATATAAAAGCAAGAACCATAAAACTCCTAGAAGAAAATATAGGAAAACATCTTCAAGACCTGGTGGTAGGTAAGGGTTTCTTAAACTATACACCCAAAGCATGAGCAATGGAAGAAAAAATGGATAAATGAGACCTCCTCAAACCTCCAACACTTTTGTGCTTCAAAGGACTTTGTCAAGAAGGTGAAAGGCAGCCCACTCAATGGGAGAAGATATTTGGAAATCACATATCTGATAAGGGTTTGATTTTCATGCTATATAAACTCAATTTATCCCAAGAGGAAATAAAAATGGCAAAAAAGCACATGAAAAAAATGTTTGGGATCACTAGCTATTAGGGAAATACAAATCAAAACAGCAATGAGATATCATCTCACACCTCATAGAATGGCCATTTTTGAAACAACAACAACAAAACAACACAAGTGCTAGAGAGGATGTGGAGAAATTGGAACACTCCTTCACTGTTGGAAGGAATGTAGAATGGTGCAGCCTCTGAGGGAGACAGTTTGACAGTTCCTCAGGAAGATAAATATAGAACTGCCATACGATTCAGCAACCCTAGGAATATATCCAGAAGAACTGAAAACCGTGAGGCAAACATACAATTGTACACGGATGTTCATAGCGGCATTATTCACAACTGCCACAAAATGGAAACAACCCAAGTGTCCATCAACCAATGAATGGATAAACAAAATGTAATATATATATATAAATGAATATATAAAAATATATATAAATGAATATATATAAATGAAATGTAATATATATGTGTGTGTATATATATATATATATATGTATATATATAATAGAATACTATGCTGCTGTAAGAAGAAATGAAATTGGGACACATATGATAACATGGATGAACCCTGAGGACATTATGCCAAATGAAATAAGCCAGACACAAAAGGACAAATATTGTATGGTCTCACTAATATGAACCAAATATGAAGAAAAAACACAAGGAGTTAAAACCTAGACTATTGGTTACCAGGAGATAGGATGAAGGCTGAGAAGAGGAGCTGATGCTTAAGGTGTGTACAATTTTCAGTTCGCGTCACTATAAAAGTGTGGAAATGGTTATAGTTGATGGCAACACATTAGAGTGAGTATAACTAACATGGCTGGTTCATAAATGGGATTGTGGCTGAAAGGGCTAGTTTAGGGATGTAAATGTCAATTAAAAGAAAGCTAGAGAATAATCTAGAGGCTGAACATAGTGAACCCAAAGGTGGATGAGGATTGTGGTTAATAGTGCAAATACAAGAATGTTCTTCTATGAACTATAACAAATGTACATCAATATTAAAAGGTGGTAAGAATATAATGATGCATGGGAAAATACAATTAATGTAACTTATAGAATATAGTTAATAGAAATATTGTAATATTCTTGCATCAACGTCAAAGAAGGTACTTTGTCAATGCTAAGAGTCAATAATAAGGAGGTATGGGATATTTTCTTTTGGACTAAGGAAAATGTTCAAAGGTTTACTGGAGTGATACTGCAGAACTCTGTGATGAAAGTGAGAGCCACTTTGAAAGTGAGTGTGCACTTGTATACAATGTACAAAGCATGGGATATAACACAGTGAACCTTGTGGTGGAAGATGGACTGTGGTTAACAGTACAAATATGAGAGTGTTCTCTCATGAGCTATAACAAATGGACAATGTTAATACGTAGTGTTAATAATAGGGAGTGTACGGAAAAACTATACCAAGTGTATGCTGTGGACCATAGTTAGTGGTAATAGTCTGATCATGTTCTTTCATAAACTGTATCAAATGTTCCACAGCAATGTAAGGTGTTGGTGGAGGGGTGATATATGGGGATTCTACACATTATGCATGATTGTTTTGTATGCTCACAACTTCTCTAATTTAAAAAAACGAAAAAATAAAGAATCTAAAATTAATGACTTAAGATACCATATTAAAGAGCTAGAAAAATAAAAACAAATTTACCCAAGTAAGAATAACTAAGAAAATAATTAAGATAATATTTAAAACCAGAAAGTACAAAAACTCAATAACTCCAAAAGTGGTTCATTGAAGAGACTGATAAAATTGATTTAAAAATTCTCATAAGTATGATTGTGACCAAAAGGGAAAATAAATTTTAGTATTAAAAATGAAAGAGGAAATATCACAACAGCTAATTTAATTGTTAAAATATATTAAGAATATTGTGAACAACTAAACACCAATAAATTTCACTACTAACTTAACATGAACCAATTCTTTTAAGACAAATATTTCCAAAACTGGCGTGAAAAAAAAATAGGGAATCTGAATAGCACTGTATCTATTAAAGATATTAAATTAATGATTAATAGTCACCACCACCACCCCTCACCAGATGTGAAAAAAAAAAAAACAACAAAATCTGGTCCATATGGCTTTTTGGGAATTCAAAAAATATTAAAGCAAGTAATATCAAAATATCAAAACTACAAAAATTCCTTAAAAAATATAGAATGAGAAATCATATAAACCAATTTAATGGACTGGAATTGGCTTGATAACAAAACCAGAAAAATATGCTATAGTATACACATTCTTCCCAGTGTACATGGAACTTCCAATATGGACATCCAATATGATAAGGCACAAATAAGCCCTAATACATTTTTAAAGCACTGAAATCATAAAAGTATGTTCTCTAACCACAATTGAGTGAAACTAGAAATTTAAATAAAAGAAAGAAAAACTGGATAATTCACAAATATATGTAAATTAATGGACTCCTAGGTTACCAGTGGGTCAAAGAATAAATCACAAGGAAAACAGAATATTTTCAGATGGAGGAAAATGAAAACACAACAAACCAAAATTTATGGTATGTAACAGATGCTCAGTGGGAAATGTATAGCTGGAAACCCTCTGTAATAAAAAAAGGAGAAAAATCTCAAGTCAATAATATGACCCTATAACTTAAGAAACTAGAAAAAGAAAAGCAAACAATCAAAATCAAGCAGCAAGAGAAATGGGGAGTGACTTGGGATTTCTTCTGGGGCTAATGAAAATATTCTGAAATTAGTTAGTGGTGATGATTGTACAACTTGTCACTATACTAAAAAAAAAAAACAGCAAAAACCACTGGGTTGCAAACCGTAAAGTGGTGAATATTATGTAAATTATTTCTCAGTTTTGAAAAAGCTACAGCTAATGTGATTCTTGATGAAACCCAGAAAGCTGTACCACCAATATCAAGAACAAGACAGATGTTTACTCATTACCTTTATTTAGCCTGGTGAAGGAATCCTAGCAAGTTTCATTAGGCAAGAAAAGTCTAAATAATAGGCACACCAACTGGGAAATAGGCAAAGTCAACTTATTAATGACATGACATGGCTTGTGGGGCACCACCTGCTTTTCCTCAGTTTTCTCTGTAATATATTTAGTGAGGGAGATTATGGAATAATTTGAAAATTTTTGTGAGTGCAGATTTGAAAAGGAAATTGGGCCCTGGTCAGCCAGCACTAGTATAACAGCATTTTACCTTGACTATGCTTGTTAACATTTTGTGTCGTTTTTACCAAATACACGCCTTGGCTTGTATTTGGGAGCAGGGAGGCGAAAAGAGAGAGCAAGAAGCAGGGGAGGGGGGTGCCGGGGAGGGAGAGAGAATATGTTTTTTGTTGTCGTTCAAGAGCCAAGTTTTAAGTATAGCTTTCTTTTCTTTGATATCATCATTTTTTAAAGGATGCTATTTTTATGCCACTTGAAATCAAGTGGAAAAATACTCACTTCCATAATTTTGTGGCCTGTGATTCAGATAAGGATCCTTGGCTGAGAAGGTAAAGAAATATATTTGTTTCTCTGCATCTTTTAGTTTTCATTTCACATATTCTAAACTTGTTCAACAGTTTTGCTGTTTCTTAGACAGGAAAGCTGTGGTGGAGGAGTATGACTCATTACATAGTCATGTGATTACTATAGCTTGAGAAATACTCTTTCAAAAACTCATTGGCTCTTTAAAGAAGAATAACTGTAGCTTTGAGCTTCATTATTAAAACAACAACATTTTTACATTAAAGCTAAATAAAATCAAAACTTTGAAGAAAGGATTTGGAAAATATGACACAAAATATGCAGAAACCATCATGTACTAAAGAGGCTTCAGCAACTGATGACAGCCAGGCGGGAAGTGATGCAAAGAAAACAGGTAACCACATTTTTTCATTGCTCAGAATGAATGTTATGTGTTGAAATTATGTAGCATAATGTGACATAAAAGACTTTGAAGGTGAAGATTGGGTTTTGTGTCTTCTTCCGTCAAACCAGAAAGCAGAAAAATCTTTTTTTTTTTAAGTTAAAATTCCTTAAATGAAAATTATAACAACAAAATTCTGATTTGGAAATGTCTGTTTTGACGTTATCAATTCAGACTTACTTAGTTTAGTTACATCACTTAGAAAGGGAAGAAAATATACCAAAAATCTTTTCTTTAAAAACTTGGTAGCATTGCATATATTAAAAAGCAAGTTCAGAATATATAAAAACCAAACTACAAATCTAACAGGAAATTCTTTCAAGGGCATTTCAACGTGGTTCAAAATATAATGAAGAAAGAAGGGGATGAAACTAAGATGCGGTAAACACAACAATGTATGATTTGGTAAATTTAAACATTGGCCATTTAATTTCATTCCAACCTACCAGTGTTTGCAATAGTCAAAAAATTGTTGTTGCGGTGTATCTTAGATTACATATATTTTATTCTCCTTTTAACCTTTGCCAATCTCAAAATTCTTACTAAAATTAAATCAGAAGGTTGGGTGGGAAAAGGAGGATTAAATATTAGGTTAGAGCACAAAAATATCACCTGAACCAAAACTTTTAAGAATGTTTTTCTAGCCACTCTTAAAATCACTGTTTATTTCTACCCTACATACATATCAATCAACAGTATGAATTTATTGTGTAATATAGTTTTGGTTATTTTTTATTTCATTCTTTATGCTTATCAGGATTTTATGATTTTTCTATAGCTGTGAGCTAGGGGAAAAGTATTTTGTTTGATTTTAATTTTTTTTTTTTTTTTGGTAATTTTAAAATTTTTGGCTACCCAGGGAGATCTTTCCTCCCATCTTTTCTTGGAGAAGATCAGGGTCATAAACTAAGAAAAAAATGTTTAGTTGAATAAGTGAAGTTTTTCTATGGAAAAGATAATTGGAGTCCCTAAGTGTTTAGATTATGATAGAGGTGAATATATAGAATGTTTTGTTAACACTGTTAATTAACTAGGTTGTTATTGAGCTGGCCTGGGAAATTAAGTTGCCTTTTCTTACGTTGCTTCTTTGAATCTATTAATTAAGAGGGCCAAGAGACTTCTTTCAAATCTATATTTCAATATTAGATTCATAATGGGGAATCACTTTTTTTTTCATGTTTTTTTTCTAGTTTTGGCTAATTTTTGTAGTATATAGGCATTGCGGATTGAGTAAAAGAATATAAGGAATGAAATACATAAAATGAAATGATTTATGCTGAGGAAAGGAAACTGGATTTTAGAGCTCAGGAATTGAACTGATTAAATAAAAAATAAATTCTGTTTGTTTCCCTTCTGGAACTTGTCATAATTGTTAATTCTTTAAATTCATTTTTTTTTTCAGTTTATTATTGGTCTTTCTTACCAAATGTAAGCTCCAGGAAGGAATAAAGTCTGTCTTTCTTATTTACTATAATATTTCTGGAAACTAGCGCATAGTAAGTGATTAAACATTTATTAAAGGAATAAATGCACAGTGTTAGTTGAAAGGTGATTGCAGATACATCACTTCCTGCTTCTTGTGTAGCTTTGAAACTCTCACTGGTCAAAAGAAATGAACAGCTAATGGCAGCAAGACTTTTCAGGAATTTGGGGAAATATACCAAATTAGACAGGTGACTCCATAATAACGCTACTTCTTAAACAGTTGAAGTAATAGCTTGGAAGCTCAAAAGCAATGGCATTTTCTCTTTGTGAATCTTCTATTCAGCACCTAAACTTTAAGCTGCTGCATCCCCTTTCCCCCTTTATGGTACACTAAAAAAATTACATTATTATGGATGCGTAAGAGTATTTTCCTTCATGGTTCAGTGAGAGCTTAGATTTGTACAATATTTCTGGAAGAACATTTAACTGTATTTTCCAATTTTATTTACTATGCAATACACTTTACACTATACTCATTCTAGTCCTGGTTTTTTTAAAAAAAAGGATGGAGCAGCCTAAATATCTGTCAGATTAGAGTTAATTTAAAAATGTGGTATAGCTATATAATAGAGTACTGTGCAGCCATTAAAATGGCGATGTCTAATTATACTTTTAATTTATATAAATAAATTTATCTATTGCTCTGAGTGAACAAATCACCTCGAAACTTAGTGGCTTAAAACAGCAACCATTTTATTGCTCGTGGTTCTATGCGTTAGGAACGTGGCCAAGGCTCATTGGGGATGGCTCATCTCTTCTATATGAGGGCAGCTGGGACATTTGGACAGGGACTGAGGATCCAAAATGGCCTCACTCACAAGTTGAGTGAGCTGGAGCACCTGGGTTATCTTCACATGCTCTCTCTCTCTCCCTTTTTCTCTCCCTCCTTTTCTCTTTTTCTTTCCAGCAAGAGAGCCTGGACTTGTTTTTGATGAAGGCAGTGCTCCTGAGAGTGAAAGTAGAAACGATAAGATTTCTTTCTTCCAACCTGGGCTCGGAAGTCCCAGAGGGTCGTTTCTTGCACATTACATTGGTCAAAACAAGGAACTAGGCTAAGTCATCTTCAAGGACGTGGAAATGCAGTATTTTTCTTGATGGGAGGGAAGCCAAGATCACATACCAAGGGGAAAGCGTGGACACAGCGAGGCACGTTTCATTGGAGCTATTTTTAACCATAGGAAACAGGAAAAGCAAATATTATTCATTGAAAACATTAGGTTCAAAATCAGCATTATGATTGTATTCACTTAAATTTTTTTTTTATTGGAGAGGGGAGTTACATGTTTGAAAATAAGAGTAGAGTAATATTTGGATAAAAGGATGTTAACCCAAATGATAATGCGGGTACATGAGTAGTGTACATTTATATATGTTTTAAGTTTTATTTTGCTTATACATCCACTAATGAAAAAGCTTATTCAACAAAATGATAACTAGCTCTTCACAAGATGAAAAAGATAGGTATGATAAATGTTCTCAATAATTTTATAGTCTATCTTAAAATATTTTCTACAATGTTTGAGATTTCATAGAAATTTACAATAAACATAAATACTTTATAATCATCTAAAATAAAATGTTTCACTTAGAATGCATCCCATAATTTAATAATAATTCCGCACACTTTTATTCTATTAATTTTGCAGATAAGGATAGGCAGGACCAGAGAAAAACTGACCTGTCCAATTTCCCTTTGCTTGTGTGTGGTAGAAACGGCACACCCAAATCTTCTAATTGTTCTGTGAACTTTGCACTTACTACACTGTCTTTTCTATAAAATAAGCTCTTCCATTAGTTAAAAAGCAGATTTTCTTAGAAACATTCTAAGAGTGTTACGATGTGCTGATATTAGCCCTGGAGGAAGGATAACGAAGAAGGTGACATGCCTGGGGTGGCTGTAGGTACTGCTACCCTGAAGAGCCATACCTGCTGATGGGCTCCTTGAACTTGGCACTAAGAGTTATGCATGATGATGTGCTAATGTTTCCTAGGGGCGTCCTGCTAAATTTCAACCAAAAGAAAAAAAAAAACAACAGATTTTAACTATATGACAAAGACAAAAATATTTTTTTTGTGATCTCCTTGTAATCAGAATATAATGCCTAAAGAACTTTGTTAAGCCTGGTTATAAGTGCTAATTTAGTCTTTTTTTCCCCCTTGTATCCTATCCTTATCTAAATGTATTTGTTTTCTCTTTCAGGTTTTTGGGACATAGTAAAGAACCGCAAGACAACAGCTATTATTATTCTTATATCAATTACTTTGAATATTTGTTTTGCTGTATACCGTGAGTAAACTGTAACCTTTTACAGGACTTTGATACTTTATGATATGTTTTCTTGTTACATTATGATGCTTTTCCTTTCTGTCTCAATCATGCCTTTTTTTCCATTATTTTTTCTTTATTCTCTTCCCATTTTTCCTGATATATTTAATCTATGATATACCATAACATTTATAAGGCATTTTGGAGATGCAAAAATGATTAAGAAAAAGTCCTTCATCCTGATAATCTCACATCCCATTCTGGGGATTTCTGTTGCCATAGATTAGTTTTGCCCATTTAAAAATCTGTTTATAAATAAAACCATGCAATTTGCGTGTATCCTTGTCTTTTTCCTTATGTTCGATATTATGCTTGTGTAGTTCTTTCATTTCAAAATATTTATCAATGGTTCATTGACTCTCCTGGTTGTAGAAGAATGTTGGAAAACTTTTTATAGAAAGGGCAAGATAGTCAATATTTTAGGCTCTGTTAGCCATTCAACCTCTGTTCCAACTTGTCAGTTCTGTGTTTATAGCATAATAACAGCCATAGAAAATATGCGTTTCAATAAAACTCACCACTGAAATTTGAATTCTTTATACTTTTCACATGTCACAGAGTATTATTCCTCTTTTCATTTATTGCCACTATTTAAAAAATGTAAAAATCCTTCTTTGCTGGTGCGCTGTCCAAAAACAGAAAGTGGGTTATATTTGACTTCAGGCTGTACTAGTTTGTGGACCCCTACTGAAGAGTATTTCATTAATTAATCATTCTACTTTTGATGGGAATGTAGATTGTCCCATATTTAAATGCTTGCAAATAGAGCTGCTGCTGCTTTGAACATCTTTATACATTTCTTTTAGTGACTGTTCTATGGATATCATTTGAGATATACTTGTGGGTAGAATGGTTAAGCCATGGAGTATGCATAGATCAGCTGTAGCAGATAATGCAAAAACAGTTTCCCAAAGTATCTTTTTTGTTTTTAAGATTATAATCCCACCCGAAGTATATTGGAATGCCACTTGCTCCACATCCTGGCAACCCTTTGCTGTCTGTTTCACCCATTTTTGTAATTCTGGGACCTTATTGTGGCTTTAGTCGACATTTTCCTGATGACCAATTCTGCTAAGCACCTTTTCACCTTTACTAGTCATTTGGCCATACTAATTTGTGGCAGGCATGTTTGAACAGATTGCCCATATTTTTATTGAGTTATTTCTCTCTTTCCCTTTATTCTGTTTTCTTCTTTTCAAGTATCACAATATTTATTGATAGATACCAGTGTACAAAATCAGTGAATGAACATGACTTGGTAATTAAACAGGCAGTTTCAGTACAGCAACAAGAGAGACCAATTCAAGTTCTTACTATTTGTTTCACAGTCACAAAAACCACTTCAAGATGTTAAGGGTCTCTCAAATCAGGTCGGTTTTGTGCAAATAAAACATGTTTCTTTTAAAAAGACTTGTGCACTTGCCCAGGTTCAAGGTTATTCAAATCTAGCATATAAAGCCTCACTGAAAGAGGTAGAAATACAGGCGATATACTATTATGGTGACAACCACCCACTGTAAGTAAGACTTTTTCTGTAGCAACCAAATGGATGACCAGATATTGCAACAACTCAAGAATTACTGAGCAAAGTGCATTTCTACACTATTCTGGGCAGCTAACTCAAGTTAGCTTTTCTAACTTGAAACAGCTCACGCTAACTGGCAGGAAAGGAATTTTTTCTTTTGTTTTGGTTTTTTTTTTTTTTGGTTATTTTTAATTTCCTAGTTTTTTTTCTCTTTATTTTAAAAGGAACATTAGATTATATAAATGTTACATTGAAAATGCAGAGGATTCCCATATACCCCACCCCCTCCCCTTCCCACACTTTCCCCCATTAACAACATCCTTCATTAGTTTGGTATTAATAAAATTCATCCAAAGCATCTTCTGCTCAAAATGTCACAATTTCTGAGCCAGCTTTTGGATCGAATCTCATCTCCCTTAATGTCAGAGACTCTATCCTCTCTCTCGGTCCTCACAATATGAAAGAGAATTTCTCCTTTACTTTTTCAAGTTCCCATGACCCTCTATCCTCCATCCTCTCCCAAGGACTTGGGCTGTGTCCCTGAGGAGCTCTTACATATTCAAGGGAGAAGTCTTTGGTAGTTTACAGGTTTTGAAAAATAAATATCTTCTACCTTGAAGCCTAACCTTTTTTAAAAAGATTTATTTATTTATTTAC
>PVKH010005090.1:0-22521 GCA_004027955.1 Chaetophractus vellerosus
CTCTTTTCCCCCTTCTTCCCTTTCCCACTGTTCCCCTTCGTCTCCTATCTGGTTCGGGAGGGCCACTTGGAGACCCCTTGGCCTCCAGACGGCTGGGAGGCCCCTCGGGGGCGGCAAGCCGAAACCCCACGGCAAGCAGGGTCGCCACGGAACAACGCCGGCAGCCGGTCCCCGGTCCCTGTGAGTAGTGTCGTCTGCCGAAAAGCACCAATGACAGGGTGTGATGAATCTTGTTAAAATTCAAATTGTGAGTGAACAGATCTGGGGTGAAGCCCAAGAGTCTGCATTTCTAATAGCCTTGCAAGTGACACTGAGGCTGCTGTTCCGAGGGCTACCTCACATTGAGTAGCTGGGGTCTAAGAAAAAAGCTTCCGCTCCCCTCTACCAACTTATATCTCATGAGAGAATAAATGGCAAATTGTGTCCATTAGAATTTTTCACTAGTCAGTAGGGGTAATTTATTAAATAATACACACACACACACACACACACACACCCCTCAGAGTCTCTGTCTTCTAGATCTGCTGCACCCTGGTAATTTGTAAGCTCACAAGAGAAAGTCTCCTCTCCTGCTTCATGTTCCCACAGAGTAAGAACATTGGGATAGTGCCCCCATAGGTCAGTCCCAAAGATTAGATCTGAAGAGGTAGTAGCAGGCTTTCACTTTAGTTTCAGGGCTAAATCATGTTTTCCACTGCACCTTTGCCAGAAAGTCCTATATTTGGGAAATTATTGGGAACTTCCTGGCCCATTAATAAAGCAGATACTTTGATCCCCATTTGGCCCCCAGTGTCCTGCATTTATTTTCCATCAATAAGAGCACAAAGAGTTGGAGCATTTGGCACCCCCAACAGCCTATATGAACCTAGATCATATGCACAATGTAGCAGTCAGGAGAATCTGTGTTTCACAATATAAATATTTACACTGTTTATTTGCTACCCAAATAGACAGGGATAGATTTTTTTAAATGGTCATCCACAAGGATCACTTCATATTTTTAAATTGAGTTCAACAGTTATTTTTCCTGAAGTTCAGGAAAGTCAACTTTTATTAAAATCTACACAGTGAGAGCTTACTCACCCATTCTTAAACTTGCTACTGGGCTAACAGTAGAATGTAACTGGTTTCATTTCTTATAAACAAGTAGGTCAAGGACATCCTTTTCCCAGTCAATATGCTTAAGAAACACATACATTGGTGAGAGGACTTTCATTTACTAAATGTTCACCCAAGTGGAAGACACTTTGAAACTGCTTTAAAAAGAAAACACTTTTTATAGCTAGCTTTGTAAAGAAAGGCTACAATGTAATCTAGTATTGTTGATGATAATGCTTCACCAACCGAGTGTTACATTTAACCTATTTCTAGGGAACAGTGCACATGATTTGTCAAATTTTTATAAAACTCCTCTCTAATCATTTTTAAATAACCTATTTCTTTTGATAGAATTCTATTCATCCAGAAGAAAAAATGTAAAAAGAGAAATATAGCACTCAAGACATGCATTCATGGCTTATTTCTTTAAAATTAATGAGCTTTTAAAACTAGAATTCTTACCCATCTTTCTCACCTTAATAACAAATCTGTCAAAAAGAATTTACATAACTGTACAATCAAATACAAATTGAAAAACCAAACAGGAAGGCTCTATTAGAAGGAGTACAATTAGAATAAAATGGAACATTCCTGGAAGAGCATACTTAATACAAAATTCAAACTCTTCTGTAAAAAATATATATAAGTGAGTATTTTATAACCTTTCTGGACCTCAGTTTCTTTATTTGGAAAATTAGGAATTTATTCTAAAAATGATTTCTAAAGTCCATCTATCTCAAAGGTCTAAATGATTATTCAAATATCACAGCTTACTTCACCCAGGACCAAATTAGTGATAACAATTCTGATGTATGCCTTTGCTGCCTATCAAATCCATTGTCCATGGCTGGTTCCAAGAGCTCTGCTTTACAAAATCACCTGCTTTCTATTTGCTTGTCACAACAACCTAGCAAGGCTACCAGCTGTAAGGCTAGGTGCTGTTAAAAGAACAGAGAAATCCACAATTCATCATTTTGTGTCTCTGCTCTCCAGCAATTCTACTAGCCACTAATACAATTCTACTATCTTTTTCTCTCCCTCAAACCTACAATACCTCCTACTACATCCTTATTCTCAAGTTCCTCTGTCATGTTTTGAAAAAAAACTTACCCAGGCTCCCATTCCCACATCTCCAACCTACTTGCTCCTGTGCCCATGTAGTCTGCCCTCCTTCCCATACAAACAATTCATACACCTATCCAAGCCAATCCCTCCATATTTGCACTGCATTCCATCCCTTCTCAGCTACTCAACAGCCCTGTGGCATGTGACTTTGCATTTTTTCTCCTCCTAACCCTTCCTACTCTTTCCCCCACTCCAAAGAGTAAAACTGCAAGCCTCTGTAACTCGTGACTGATCAACAGATCTTACACTAGAGTGCTTAACCTGTTTTTCCGGGTGCCTGTCATCTGATATCGGTTTTCCCCAAACTGCCTAATTACCCCTCTATCCCTTAACCTTTCTACCAATGTATAACTTCTGCACTGAAGAAAGCATCTGTTCCTTTTGGATCTGTTTCTTGTAAAAGTTACGAGCATTTCCCACATGCCTTGATAATTGTCAAATCATGTGCCTTCTGGTTCTTAAACAATGCACTGCATTCCTTGGAAAACAGCTTCCCTGCCTTCCCCCCCCCCACCCCCACCCCCCAGCTGCAGGTACACATGCCCCATAAAAGACCCCTCTCCTCTGGCAGTGACTGCAGACATCAAGTCTGGGAAGCGCTGTCTCTCCTCGGGCCACCAAGGACAAGGCCCTACATAAGCCCCTCTAAATAAATACTCATTACTCACCAAGCTGGACTTGTCCGAGTCTTTCTTTGGTCTGAGGTATCCATCTCAGTTTGGCGAGAAGCTGGCATTTTACACAGTCCCCTGCTACACTGAAATACAGTTCTCATCTTGTTTGACCCATCAGCAGTATTTGTCAGAGTTGAATAATCTATTCCTGAAATCCTTTCTTCACCTGGATTCTGGGACAACACTTTCTCTGATTTTCCTCCTCCCTCCTTGGCTGCTCCTTTAAGATATACCTGCTGGTTCTTCCTCATTGAGTTCTCAATCTTTGCACATTCCTCAGAGGTCTGGTCTTGGCTTTCTTCTCTTTCTTCTGTATATCCCTTTAGCAGGTGATTTCATCTAGTTTCATGCTTTAAATGCCAGCTATATTCTGTAGGCGCTCAAATCCCTATCTCCAACCAGATCTTACCTCTGAAATCCCAATTCACATACTATCATGGCATTTTCATCCAAGAAGCAAGAGTGTAACTTTCCTATGTCATGCAGAATAAAAGCCAAAATTCCTACAAAGGCCTGCATAATCTAACTCCCCACCCTCACCCCCCATATATTGGAACACATCTCCCACCTCTCCTCCTCTCAATCATTCTGCTACAAACATACTGTCCTCTTTCTTCAAAGGCCAGCCACTCTAGGATTTTACCCTACAATTGATATTCTCTTTGCTTGGAATGTTCTCCCTACAAATTTTCTCCCCATAGATCCCTGATCAAAGGTTACCTTTTCAGAGAGACCTTACCTGAACATCTTCTATAAACATGTAACCACTATCGTACTCTCATCTCCCTTCATCTTGCTTGCTTTACATTTCTCCTTAGCACTTGTCATTGTCAGACATACTATATATTTATGGCCTTTTGGTATTTAGAACTCAAAACTCTCCAAATACCACTATTTTGCAGTAAGTACTCCACTGGTTTTCTTGGTAAACAATTTTAAACTATATTTAAATATATAATATACTTTTTTCAGGGCTGAAATTATTTTCTACTTGGTTCTTATATTCCTTTAAAACTTAAGAAAGCATAGTAAAACCTCCAAATGCATTTAACTACAAGAGAAGGCTACTAATATTTTTTAGTTAGTACAACACAAAGAAAAGCAAACAATATAAATAAGATAGAAAATCTAAAGTACTTGAGATGGAATTTTCAGATTTTTCTATCTATTATAGTTATAAAACATTTCTAAGTGAAAATGTTGTGATTATTAAACATTCAAATGCATTACTTTCCATCACACTTTTAAACACAATCAATTTGTATACTGACACATCCTGACAACCCAAACAAATACAGCTGCTTTATGAGTAGTCTTCAAAACTTGGGCACTTTGCAGTGAATATTTAGGAATTCAAAGTGCCAATATTGTATTATGGTAGTTTAAAAATATCCAGCCTATAAGATGCCTTGTTTAAAGTCTCCAGAGGAAAGTGCCCAATTTGATGATATATTTTGATTTTTTTTTCTTTTTTTACTTAATGAAAGCAGGTATGTGATAAGAGCTGTATGCAAATAGCCAAAGGGCTGTCATCTGGGAGATGCTTTGCATTTAAACATGGCATTCCTAAGAGAGAACTAAGGCAAGTGAGGTAAATTACTGGAAGGAGTTTGGCTCATTAAAGAAGTACTCTTAATGAGTAGTTTAGTTCAATAATAGAGTGGGATCCCTTGTGAAACAGCACCCTGTTCCTAATGTTATTAAAACAGAAGCTCAATGACCACACATATAAGATATTCTAGAACAGATTCTTGTATTTTGGAAATAGGTTAAACTTGATGAGCTTTGTGTTTCTTTTGAGCTCTAGATGATTATTTTATATTTTCTCCTCTTTCATTTTCCTCCATGTTGGCCATTTATATACACAAGATTCTTCAACTCTTAAAACAAAACACAGTAAGTTTCCTTGATTATCTTATTTTATTTTTCCCACTAATCTATCATTAAACTTGTCAAAGTATATTTATTATGTTATTATCTCTAACTAAATATTACTCACTAACTCTCAATCACCCATAGAATGAAATCAAAGATTCTTAAGGTAACTTAATGGAAATGATGAAAAAGAGTTATTAAATCCCATCCATTGTCTAATATCATAGAAAAGAAAATATCTATGTAACTGTCCTGTATTTAATATTTAACAGATAGACCATTTAAGCAAAATGCAAAATGTTGAATGTGTAAGAATATACAAGGAATTTTTTTTAAAAAGGTATCTCTCCCCTAATCATATAAGTATCATAATGGTAATCATGACCAAAGCAGGACTGTGAAAAACAAACTTGTTTTAATAGCAATCAATACCACAGTTAAAAATTGAAGTAAAAAACAAAATCTCATTCCTAGATTATTTAAATAATTGTATTTACGTAGCCACTGGATTTATATAAAGAAAACCTGGAAAAGAAAAACTATGTCATTGTTCTACGCATTTCTCATTATTTATGAAGATCATCAAAGATTCTGGAAGGTTTTGTTAAATAAGCCAAGTGGATTATTTTCACAGTGCCAATGACATTTGAATATCATTTCTCTGCTAAATTCAGTTCCTATTAGGAATCTGAGCTCCACACAAGCACCTTAACTAATTTTACATCCTTTATCTTTTGGCCATTAACTGAAGTTTAATATAAATAATGTAATGTTTTAAATAGTACTCAAAATGCACATGCAGCCAAGATGAGTGGCTCGTGCCAAGCCCATCACCAAACCAAAATTTTACTTAGTTCCTCTTTCTTGCAGTGCTGAACTTCTCCCAGAACCCATAAGGCAACCAATCCTAGTCTGCCTGCTCCAGTTTAGGCCAATCAAGCGTAGTCTGCCTACTCCACTTTAGCTTGTGTGTCCCGGTCCCTCTTATTTGGCATTAGCCAAATATGGATAAATATCTTAATGTAGCCAGTAGGATCCTTTCTACTGCTGGCTTCCTTGTTCATTGTGATAGCCTGCCTATATAAACACTGCCCTTTCTATCTCTCGGTGGCGCTCCCCTCTATTTCTTGGATGGGATGCTGCTAGATTATAGATGAATCACTCAATAAGTCTGTGAGATCCTAAATATCATTTTGTTAAAAGTTCTTCTTTTTCCAGTAATGATTTTAAATATTCTACACTTTTTGAAACCACTGCCTAATAAGATTATACAATGATTGAGAGTTTTACCATGTACTTGTCATTTAATTTTATTAGAAATCATAGCAGATTACTTGAAACTATGTGAATAAATTAGGCATAATTAATAAAGATGAAAACAAAACTGTTTAAACCTCACAATTCAATTTTAAGAAACACCATCCTATATGAATAAGTCAATGTCATATCATTACTTTTTAACTCTACTTATGTAGATTTTTTAAAAGTTAAGTTCTGTAAAACAATAACATTCTTTTAAAACAATGTAAACAAAATGATTGAGGCATAGACCACTTGTGTGCAGATGCAGGTCAAAGAAGGGAAATGATTGCTGAATTTCCTTCTGTAACTCTAACAAAAGACCTTTCACCTACATAGTTGCTGCTTGGGCCACTGAAAACAGAGTGTTAACTGCACAGAGCTAAGGAGGATCCCCCTGGTTAGGAATAAGCAGGAAGTAGTCTAATTTTTTTTTTTTTTTTTACTATATTTGATTAGGGTACAGAAAAACAGCTGATTCCTGACTGAGAAAAGCTGCAGCAATTTTAATGCTGGACAAAACTGACTAGGAGTTATTAAGTAATGCACAAACTACAGAAACAGTGAGTTGGCTTTACTTAATCCTAGAGGAGAAAAAATAAAATAAGTAAAACAGGGTGGCCTTTAATAACGATTGATAAATATTAATTTTTAATATGATTAACGTTTTTAAACATGATTATACCAAAAATAATACACACACAAACACAATTGTCTTAATCATTCAGAGATATTTAGTTGGGGAATAAATCCTAAGGATTTAATCTGACCCAAAGTAAAGGCCAACTAAAATTCCAAAGTGTAATACTACACACTGAAAATACAGGTTATTGTGCTTTCCCTTATTTCTCAAATTAAATTAGAACTATCTTAGGGTCCCACTCATTAAATCCATGGGAAGTCCAGTATCAAATGCTAGGCAAGGGCTCTTGACTAATTTTTATTTAGTTATTATTTTTAGCCTGGACCTCTCTGGCAGTGAGATATATTTGGTTCAAAAGAAGACTTCCACTTCAAGCAGGAAAGCCTAGTGTAGTCAGTTTGCTGCCTTCTCTCCTTGGCCTTAGAGCTGGCTGTTGTAGGTTTTGACAACCCCCCTCCCTCAATATCATTTGCGCAGTTCTGCTGATCATTGCAGAACCTTGGTTTCATTTGCCCCAACCTTGTCTATTCCAGCACTTTCTCTCAAAATGGGCTACTTCAAGGGCAACTTCACTCCAATGTGACAGGCTTGGCTATGGGCCCATCGTCTGGGCTCCCATGGCCAGAACACTTAGTGTCCAATCCGTTTTGCACCACACAGCTGTATGGATCATCCTTTACAGCTTCTTTATTCAGTGAAGGGAGGAAATAAGGAATAGAAGTATTTCCAAACAGGCACTGTAATGGGCCCTGTTTCTTATTCACAGATAAGCTTCCAGACACTGTCAGGAAAGACAAAAATAAAGAGATCTAAAATTTACAGCAAATGTTTCCAGAACAATTCATTTTAAAGTATAATCAACGTTTTTGTCATAAGCAATTAAATATTTAAATGAGTACCATGTAGCAAATCAGGTTATTCTCAGGGTCTACATTAAGAGTATTCAAAGAAATTTGAGACAGGTTACTCAAATTTCAAGAAAGGATCTGTTACAGTTTGATGTAATTATGAATTCCAAAAATCCATATCGAATTATGCTTGTAAACTGATCTGTTCATCTGGGCATGATTGGGTTATGATTAGCACATTAACTGGGCCACGGTCAGTAGGGCGTTGAGCCCCACCCCTCGGTGGGTGTGGTCTCAAGTATAAAAGGCAAGGCAAAAGATTTGAGAAGCAGATTTGAGAAGCAGTTTTGATGTTGGAGAGGACACCTCAGGAGAAGACAAGTGAGCCTTTCACCTGATAGTCTACAGCTGCAGCCCTGGGAAGAGAGGAACCCAAAAAAGCCCGAACCCTGGCAAACGTCTGCAGCTGCCTTGCTCCTACACGTGGACTTTGGTGAGGGAAGAAACTTATGCTTTGTGGCCTGGTAACTGTAAGCTTCTACCCCAAATAAATACCCTTTATAAAGACCAACCAATTATTGGCATATTTGCAAAGGTACCCCTTTGGCTGACTAATACAGTATCTTATGACTCTCGAGTAATTGCACATTTAAAAAATACTGATGAAAAATTTAAGTCCTCCATAATTTTATACATCTTTGAAAATCAGCTAAAAACCAGTGGATAATCAAACACAGATTGCAAATATTCCTGGGCCTTTTAACTGTAGAATATTTAATGAGGTACAAAGTATTGTGCATATCTTTTATCAATTTACATGAGTCATTAAAAATCACATAAGCAGCTGTAGTTTGAGAAAAATGCATTTCCATAGATGAGAAGACAGGCAGTAATTTCAGTGAATAAATGAATAAATACCATCATCTAACTAAATGTGACAGACTATGTAATTAGAAACTATTCCTAAATTCTTGAAGTAGTGATAAAACACTCTTTATATATATATCTTACGCAAACTTGTAAACATAGAAAATACTTTAGAAAACTGTGCCTAAGAGTATGTTTCATGGGACTCCAGATCCATGAGATGTTAAACCTGGTGGTAGGAAGATAGAACTTAGTCCAGCAAGTTTAAGAAGATTGGATTAATGAAAATTAAACAGATTAATTCATCACATGATAAATTAGAAATTCAGTACGTCGGGGTTCACTGTGAATCACCAACCAGGGTGATTTAGTCCTCAAAACTTATTTAAAGTAAATAATTCTATTTCCACATATTCTATTAAAAGATTACTGTTTTACTGACTGTCCTTTTGGACATGTTTTGCCCAATGTCCTTAAAAAATAACAAATTGACTCTCTAACACTTTAAATTTTATGTCAACTTTCCTTAATAGTAACCTGAAGTATATTATAAAGTGATAAGCTGCACAAGAGCTAGAATTGAGCATCCCTCCTTACTGTTAGAAATATATTTTTCTCTTCCACCTACATAATCCCCACTACATTTTCAAGACACAGAATAATTCTTACATATTCCATATACACATTCTCTTGTTTGATATAAACTTCCTCTGAACATTTCTAATTCTAACCTTATCTGGCGCTATTCAAGAGGGTAACCTCTAGCCACATGTGGCTATTGGTACTTTAAATATTACTCGTTCTAAGTGAGATATGTTGTAATTTTAAATACACACCAGATTTCAAAGATTTAGGGGGAAAATGTAAAATTATTATATTGATTTCATGGTGAAATGATATTTTAGATAGACTGGGTTTAGTAAAATATATTAAAATTAATTTCAACTATTTCTCCATACTTTTTATTTCTAGTGAACAACACTGGTATATACACCACTCATTTTACAAAATTTTTATAATATCTTACACTTGTTTTCCTTATCTATATAGCATGCTCCTTTGAGGCAGGTACCTACATTACATGCAGAACCTTGAAGCATTTACATGCTATGAATACAAATAAATATCTTTTGGTTTATTATATCAAGTAGAACTTTAATTAATTATTATCATTCTTTGGCTCTTTGATTAGAGTTTACTTTGTATATTTATCCTGGGAATAGTAAAGGGATGGCAAAGCCAAAGCTGTGTCTACAGTTGTGTTACACATGTACAAATTTACTCTAAGAATTTACTTATTAAGATACATTGAGGTGTGTTTTTTTTTGTTCGTTTGTTTTTTCAAGTCCTTTTCTCACATCCCTCCCTATACAGGGTTTGGAGGGAGTTATGGACTCCATTTTGAAACTTCTTTGGGAAATATGTGTATTTTATTATACCCTAAATGTTAAGTAAAAAATTGCTCCTGATAGCCTCACAGATAGTGAAATCTCAAGGACAAAATTATCTCCTATTCATCTCTACATTTATAGAAAGTACCATCATAATGGTATATAGTAGAAGATACACAATAACCCACAAGTATCAAAAGTTGACAATAGGGAGCAGATGTGGCTCAAGTCATTGGGTGCCTGTTTCCCACACGGAAGGTCCCAGGTTCAGTTCCTGGTACATCCTAAAAACAAAGACAAACAACAAGCAACCAAATGAAAAAAACAACTCAGGGGAGCTGATGTGGCTCAGTGGTTAAGCGCCAGCTTCCCCCCCAAAATTGATTATTTTTAAAGATTCAAAAAAGATTAATAGATCACTTTATAAGGTATGTTGGTAACATAAAACCATGTTTAGAAAGGGGAAAATCCTTCCTAATTCAAATTACTTTATATTAATAAACTTTTGTTAGCCTAATGATAAATGGTAAGCATATCTATTTGCTAAGGAATTATCATAACTTTCTTGTAATAGGTGTAGAAGTCTCTTGAATGGCCCTTGCTCATAAGCAGAGTAGGTTTCTCTGCTTTTCCTATGATTTTCTAGTCATGAATGACTCTTCTAAATGATTTCTTCAAACAAGTATCAAGGTATTTTCACTATCTATTATTCTGGCTTAAATTAAAGATTGCTTTGAAAATACTGACATGCTATCTAAGAAAAAAATCATACAGTAAGCCATTGTCAATTATATAATCCTCAGGAGAATGTAGGGAGCAATCTCAGAGGGAATTAAATCTGAGTCAGGTTGTCTTTACTTTGAGAAAATATTTTAGGTGTATAATTGTGCTGGGATGTGGACTCTGCTAAAAGTATATAATAATTCACTATCATGGCTTCAGTTTCCTGGGTGTTAGGAATCAGGTACTGCTCCAAAAAGGAATGTATATGTGGAGGGGTGGGGGCCACAGGATTAGTAATGTAATGAGAAAAATATTGCATTAGAGTCAGATACCATTAATTTGACCCATAAGTCTTCCACTTACTTGCTACATAGTACTGGGAAAAATACTTAAGTGGATCTAGAATTGCTTTTCTGTGAGAAGCAAATGCCAAAGTTTGTGAGCATTAGAAATAATATATTTTGGAAGGAGACTGGAACATCAAGGTTTTCAACAAATGGTAACTATTATTGCTGTACACAGGATGAAAAATGCTAAAATCGATTTTAAACAATGTTCACAAATTTTTGAAAGTGCCAGGACTTGAGGTGTGTATGGTACTGAAAAAAAATGCTGCCTTGGTATTGCTCTTGATTTCTTCAAAATAAAGGATCAAAAAGATTATATTCTGAAAATTATAAAGAAAAAAATGCAGCAAAATTTTATCAATGGTCTATTCTGTGATGAATATACACATACAATCCACTAATTGTAATAATCCGAAACTATCATTGTTTTAGAGAAGTAACAAATCAACAATTAATTCCAGCAGTTTATGAAAGCAAAGTGACATGGATATGGGAAAATGTAAAACTGTTTTCTTCTACACAAGAGCAGGGTTATATTCCAAATTAAACAAAATGTAGTGTCTCACACCAATCTTTATGCTTGGCAAAGAATAAATAATAGTGGTTAAGATTCTTCAAAACCAAAGCCTTGCCTATTCTATTATTAATTAGTTCACTTTAAATTATTTCAGTGTTTAAGAGAAAGTATTATATCAAATGATTTAAACACTGACTATTTAACCCAGACCCACATATCCAAATTCACCTACATACTCTTTTTTTTCTCCTATTGAGATGAAAGCAAAAGGAGAGGGCTGGAGAAGTTTTTTTAATGTTTAGTTGGGTTTACATAAACTTTTAATTATAACTGCTTTTTCTTTTTATATAAATAAAAAAACTTTCATTTTAACAGCATTATTAATATGGAAGCAATTATAGTGAATTTTATAAGAAGGATAGACATGCTTTGAGGAAGGCAAAAAGGATAAATGATTAATAGGTTTTTAAGGAAATATTCAGGAAATATTACCAGTTTTGGGGGGTGTTCCTTATGTGAAGAAAAGAGATATAAGAAGCAGGAGTCCAGTACCATATTTACAACAATTCTGCTATTTTAATATTCACAAAAT
Organism: Chaetophractus vellerosus; assembly: GCA_004027955.1. Taxonomy (NCBI): domain Eukaryota; kingdom Metazoa; phylum Chordata; class Mammalia; order Cingulata; family Chlamyphoridae; genus Chaetophractus; species Chaetophractus vellerosus. The sequence goes on from PVKH010005090.1 coordinate 12,000, forward strand.
ATTTAAATATTTATGCTTTGGACTCATGTTATTTTTTAACATTCTGGGCAACAAAGCTCCCCCCCCCCCCCGCTTTAAGTATTTAGGTTGAGCAATCTTAGAAAGAGAAAAAAGAAAAGATCCAAATAACAAATCTATTTCAAAATCACTACTTATAAAGTAAAAGATTGCTGATTTCAGCTGGGTACAGCAGTGGATTCCCTACAAAATATGAGAATACTCTGAATCATGTGTATCAGACAGTTCTGAAAATTTAGTACTAGAATAAGAGGTTTATTAAAAGTTTGACATATTACTTTTCAATTAGTGAAAGATAAATCTGTTAAAACGAGTTTAAATTCTAGCCAAAAATGATGCTTAATACAAATGATAATAAATAGAAATATTTGAATTAGCTAATATATTTCAAAATATATACACTAGGAAAGCTATCTGTCCATGTAAAACCTTGTGGATAAAGAATTTTGAAAATTGATTTTCATTACTTTTTTCAAAGTGCGAGCTCTTTTTAGATTAATGGGTTTGTACATTACCATCAAAAGGTCTCTTACATGACTGATTTCAAATAGTTCTTTTGAAACTGAAAGGTCAATAAGCATCCCTTTTAGTGCTGACTGCTGATGGTGAATTGAAGTTTACTGCAAAAGCTGAATCCTGCTCATATCGAAATTCACCAAGATGAAATTCACCTGAAATTTCATGTTAGACCCAACATAAGGTCTCCTATTTGCAACAAGGGTCAAAAAAACATTTCTCCACAGCATAAAGGGCTTTTTAAAAGTCCCTTTCTGTTCTTATTATGATATAGCATCAATCCCATACACTAACTCACATTTCACTACCACTTCTGTCACCAAAAAGGAAACTACAGTTACTTCAAATACTCGAAAACGAAATGCTTTCTATGTTATTGCTTGAACCATTATATGTACAAGACAAATGCTTTGAGTCCTGAAAACTAGATAAACACTGCTTGATTTGGGATGATTCATTTATTAATTCAAGGCAGTTACATAGACAATGTAAGCAAAATCCTTAATTTCAAACTTTCCTATATTTTATGTGAGAATATTTTCTATGGTCAGGAAACTCACAGAAGAACTTAGTATGCTTCAAAAACTTTTTCTAGGTTTTCTTCAATAGAGTAACTGAGTACATATTAAGACTATACTACCTAAAACTAGGCTAACTACTTCCTTTTATGCTCTTAAGTGTTTTTATTATCTGTTCTTAGTTTAGCTAGTAAGCTCAGAGCTTCCAAATTTTAACAATTTTTGAAAATTAAAATGTGCTTTTCTTTGACCAATCTATCAAACTTTGCCTTTCCACCTATTCACAGGGATTGAGAGGCGGTAAATCAATAGCATCAATTAAGAAGACAGCAAAAATGAGATCAGATATTCAACAATTCAATAATGTTCTGTATGTATGCACATGATCAAATTTGTATATATACAGTACAAAGTTATTCATCAGTATTTAGACATTATAGAGTCATAGATCTTAAAACTGGGCAAAATTCAAAACACCATGAAGTCTAATCCCCTCATTACTAAAAGTATTGCAGTGTAGTGTACATATATGATGTCTGAACCTAGCGGCCAAAAGGAAAGTCAGACTAACAAGAACATCCATCAGAAGAGCTGCCAGTTACTCAGCATGGTCTATATACTGGACCCTGTGTCAACTGCCCTTTGATCATATTGTTATTTAATCTTCTTTAACAGCACTATGACATAGTATGCCCACTTTACTTTTTAAATTTTCTCATGAATTAAGGCTTTGGTTAAATACCTTGAACAAAATTAAGTTACTGGTAAGTGGGATGGAATTCTTTCTAGGATAGCTGGTCCACTTAAGCTCCTAACTATAATGTCATGCTCTATCCTAAAACCCAGGAAGTTTTTATCTTTCTAGGCATCTTATTGTGACTGCTGATCAATTGGACCTACAAAGGTAGCCCAAATAAACATACCAACATATTCCAAAGGATGTATTCAATGTTAGTTGAATGGATAACTAAATGTTTATTAAATATACAGTTGATACAATATAAACATTTAAATCTTTAACATTTTAATTTCCTCTAATATGTTACATTGAAAATGACATCGAATTCCTGATTTCAAAATTTCTAGCACATAATTTTAACTTCCTGAGCCTAGGCACTTGACTTTTTAAGGATTTATTGGCATCAATGGATATTTTCCTCTTCTATTTTTTTCTCATTTTAAATCTTTTTTATAAAACTAGGGTCATGTTTAATTATTCTAAGCTTCTTATTTCTTTTATTTGAAAACTAAGTGGAATGTTTTTATTAAGCAAAATCAATATTAAATGTCTTTCTCAGATTGCATTCAAGGTACAGATGACATTTTAAAATTATGTAATTAGGTGATCAAATAAAGTTATAATTAATTTCAAGAATATGCATCCAATTGCTTTAGAGCCCATTATCTTAATCTACAAAACAACTCTATGAATACAAAACTGTCTCCATGTTTTTGTATTTATATTTAGTTTTTCAATTCCAAATTCAATATTCTTAACACTGTGCTAAGAATGGCCTATTGGGCAGTACAATATACAAAGTATAGCCATAGATTTCTCAGTCACTTAGCAGCTCTATATATTTATTAAGCACCAACTATCATCCAGGAGCCTGCTATACACTTGGTGTTTGTGAAGAAGAAAGACCCTATCCCTACCTTCAGAGAGGATATAGGGGTCCTTTATATGAGGCTTAAAATCAATCTTATTATTCAGTTATGCATCTACGGACCCATGACTTCCAGATTACGAATGTCTGATATTACTTTTTCACAAATAAACTAAGCATGGACGTTAGAAAGTCATGATAGGGGAACGAGCTGTGGCTCAACTGGCAGGGCTCTGGTTTACCACATGGGAGGCCCCGGGTTGGGTTCCTGGGACCTCCTGGAGAAGGCAGGCCGCTGCGCAGTGAGCTGACTCAGTGGGATGGCGCAGCTGGGGTAGACAAGCAGACACAGAAAAACGCAAAGCAAATGAACACAGCAAGCACAAGCAGCAAGGGGGGGATATATAAATAAATTTTTAAAAACCTAAATCTTTAAAAAAAAAAAAAAAAAGAAAGTCATGATAAACTGCTGTCCTCAATACATAGGAATTGCTCCTAAAATTCTCAATGGTGTGTCATTTTCTTGCTGAGGTGATAATAGGCATCACAATACTCCTTTTTAAGATTGAGTTATGTGAAGTATACAAGCTGTTCTCTAGAAAGAAAAATTGTTTTTGTTCTTGTTTTTATTTTACACATTTAGCATACCTACACATTTTCATGACACAAAGAGAAATATTGATGTTATATTTTATTAAATTATTCCTACTGCTTTATATTCCAACCTAATCCTCTATAAAACAGAAAACTTTTTTGAAAATTACTAACTTCATTCCCTACCAAACCTCTCACTCAAAAGAAGAATTTTATTTTTATTTATTGTGCTTCATTTAATATAATATTGATAATATAAATCATCATCATCATTAAATTTCATGGACCAGGAAATATTCACTAGGTGCTTTGCATTTTTTTCACAACAATCCTATTAAGTACTGTTATTATCCCCATTTGTTATAGAAGAGGATAGTCTCAGTGAAATTAAGTATCTTTGCCAAGGCCACACAACTACTGTGTGGCAATACTGTGATTCAAATCCAGGATTCGTGACACCAAAGCTGAAATTCTAAATCACTACTGCAATACTGCTTCTCAAAATAAAACTTTATAAATGTTTATTGAATGAATTAAAGAGATGTGCCTTATGTTTTTATTCTACCTCCTCTACATTTTGTCCTATTCATAACTTTATAATTACTGTTGAGTATTTGTTGTTGGTTTTGGGTAAATAGAGGGCAGGGGGACAATAGCTATTATATAACCTAACATAATGTGCAATTGTCTTTAACATATAACAGAAGACATTCACATTCTGAAATTCCTAATTTTCCTCCTAACTATGTATTATGAAAAGTTATTTCACACAGCTTCATTTTTATTTGTCTGCACTCACCAAATTAACTGTAGATTTCTTAAAGGCAAAGACAATTATTCTAGTGCCCCTTTCTCTCATGTTTCTACTTCTATCTATAGGAATGACAGAATTTCCACTGCTCACTTAAGGTAAACGTTGGAAGGAATACTACCAGCTCTTCTACATACCACCTTCCTTGCTCCTTCTTCTGACAGATGGAGATGTCTGATTATCCAGAACCTGAGAAGTTTGGGCACTTATCATGAGTGGGTGGAGTCACTATGGTTTAACAATTGTATGCACCCTTTATTCACACTGCTGGTGTGACAAAAAGTCTGCCTCCCCCTCTATTCTTGTGTCTTATTTTTTGTAGCACAGGCATAACTACTCTTTTTGGTCACAGACTAAATAACCTAGACCAGCAAGAGCCAGAGGGTCCTGGCCAGTTTAGCATTAGACATTACGAAGAAAACAAATACCTTTCTGACTATCTAGCTTATTCTTCCTGTGAAAGTGGTGAATGACCTTCACACCAGATTTTATATCCAACTCACACTCAGATTGAAGGGATGCAGTTACGAAATTGCCAGACACACATACAGAAAGTGGCCTCGACCAATCATCTGCTCTTTTCTAGAGAGTCTGCATTGGGAGGGCTTGCCTCAACCATGTCCTCCACTTTTTATACAAACTACCTGATAACATGTTATGAACATAATATCTTAATTAAGTTCACCCAAAGAGAGATCAGAAATTGGAGACAAAGTTCCTTATATTGTTTCTAAACTTGTCAGTTGATATTTTTTGTTGTTTTTGTTAAGAACATAGCATATGCTTTGGTGCTGTTTTTCAACTTATATGTCCTATGAGTAGAGTTTCAAATCTAATTTCAAGTTGCTGCTGCTGATAATATCAGGAAGAAATTCTTGGCTCCCACTAACAGCTGCACTTAGCATCTTGCCCAAAGAAGTGTTTCTTCCTAATCATGTAGGAGAGCTGACTAGGGATAGCAGAGTAAGCAGATGGCAGTTGGGCAAAGGCAACAATTTCAGCCCAAAACTTGATTTGGGATAAGTGAAATACTATCACCACTGTCTGGGAACAAATGGCCAAGTATTGTTTGTCCTTTAGAATTTGTGAATTCATGTTCATTATCACACTCACATACAAACACATATATGCTCATTAATGAATATCCTCTACAGTGATAAAATGTGAGAATATTTGAGAGCTGAAAAATGAAAATGCTTTTCCCTTTAGTGAAAGTCAAAAGTAGCAAAGATTTGTAAGTCATTCTCACCTTTCTGATAAAATCTCTATATTCATCATGACCAACTTCCTTGTAAATGTCATTATCAAGTAACAGCTTATTACAGTGGTTCCTAACACAAGTGTGTACAATCCTTTAAACTTTCACAATTACTGCCACAGGAATCATGACACAGCAGACCGCTTTTCATCATGAATGCAAATATGATTAGGAATGCTATTTCTTTTGGAGGAGGAGTCCTTTCTGTAGCTTGTGTCTAACACAAGGCTGGAAGATTTTACTCTTTATTCCATATAAGTGGTTGTTAAGTCACATGGTATTTATGTGCTTCAGCTTCTTGGGCAACTGTAGTTATTAAGCATTAGAGCCAAACACAATGCATAAATGTTTAATCCTCTGCAATCTCATGCCTCTATCAGAAAGGCTATTCCAGAATGCTCAAATAACAATAACAAAATGCAAAAAGATGTTGATTCTTCCCCACACCCTCATTTTCTATCTGTATTTGTAAATATCATGGGTCACCGAACTGAAATATATGCTTTACGTGTCTTTCTCTTAGTAAATAATAAATCTCATAATATATTGAAAATACGCTTTTCAGCCCCTGCCAACAATGTTCAAAGTTAAACAGACACATACAGCTCTCTGTTAGGAAAATATCAGGGATAGGAGCATGCAAAGAGAAAACTAAACCTCCTTCAAGAAACACATATGTTGATCATTCAACTGAAAAAGTATGTATATATTTTTGTATATAAAGCAAATAGAGAGAGAGAGAATAAATTTTCCACGGAGAAAAAAGTGGCATAAAATATTAAACAGATGATGTTTCTATGACATTAGTATATAAACATATATACATATATATTTAACATATTTGCACCATTTATATGATCAGTACACTTTGAGAGCCAACTGTTTCAGACTCTTGGAATTAGAGAACTGGTAGGGGCATTGAGAGGTCATCTGACTGAAATCCTCTCTAGGCAGTTTAATGCTCACACCATCGAAAGACCTGTCTGTCTATTCTATTTTTAGAGCTCTCTAGGGATGGAGATTCATTATAGACCACATTGTATAGTACTTGTAATAGACTCACAGGTGCCTTTCTTGACAAAAGCACATTTCACAGATCCTTGGTCTGACAGGCTTCCGTGGGTACCTTCTAAATGCACACCTCCTTCCTTATTGTGACAGCGTGGCAGCTAAAAGATTTAGTTTCACATAAAAATCCAGTCAAAGAGTTCAAAAGGTACAGATGTGTACATAAAAATGATGTTAATTTTTGCAACACTGCTGTCAGCTACAGACCAGCCATTAATTTTCAAAGCCCCTGGGCTGGCTCTAGGCAAAAATAAGAAGAAGGTTAAATTTGTTTTCTGCATGCACCCCTCCCCCACCCCTGCCTCCGGATGGATTCCTCTATATTTGCTTATAGCAACCTTTTCTTGCCATGAGTATCAACACTTCATTAGGTTCATCTGGTTTTTCTACTCTCATAGTAAGTCTCCTGTCCTATTTCTTACTCACTCAGGGCACTTCGATTTGAACTTTGCTAATCTGAAAAACACTAATCTATGCTGAGATATTCATAAAGCAACTAGTATACTAATATTACCATTTCACAGTGACTGTGTTTTTTAACTTTACTAGGTGCCATACATTTAAGAATTCTATGAACATAATATATCTTGATATTTCTGAATTTCACCATCTATTCTGCAACCTAAGTATATGCATAAAAGCAATCCTGCAAAATCCCACCCCACATTCCACCTTTTTGAAAACTTCAAAATAGACTATGATGATACAAGTTAAATTAAAATCCTGTTCATTCACAATGAATTAAATACTGAAAAATAAAACTGTCATTTCAAATGAGAAATTTGATTTTTAAAAAAATCCTAACTCCACAATTCCAATTTTTTAACATAAAGGTATTAAAATTAAAAGATATCCCAGAGGAATATAAGTTTATTGTCCATACCTTACAACCCCAGCAAGTGTATGGTGGTGGTGGTGATGAAGATGGATGGTGGAGTAGGGTGAGAAGTGGGAAATAGAATTTGTGAAGAATTATTTAAATAAATATTCATCTTGCCAAGCAATGCTACTACTTAACAGCTTCAAAAGAGTAAGGCTATCTAAAAGGAGGCAGTGGATTTGTGTGGTAGAAAATTGGAGGGCTTTCTTTCAGCGATGGCTTTCAATCTCAAGAGCACAGAGAGCTGAATTTTAGCCAATTCTAACTGATTTTTGTTGTTGTTGTTGATGAGCTTGCTTTTTATTCTGCAATTGTTTCTGTCTTCCAAAAAGGAAAAAGAGACACTAACACTTTTATTTGAAATTGTGTATCACATGATCAGTAATTATAGATACAAAGCCTTTTTCTTCTTTAAAAGGATAGCCAGTCCTTCAAGACACTATTCATTTGTAGCATTTACTCATATTTATCACACTCTCTCAAAGTAAATAAAGATAGAAGAGCAAAAATATTATAAATGACATTTTTCTTAACTAGCAAGTAGATAATTATAAAGAGAATGTCATTCCCAATGCAAATTTCTTACATATGTTCTTAAACCAAGTTTGGGAAGTGTTCTAAATTGTGCCCCCAGCCCATCAACTCCAAAACCCCTCCCCCCAAAAAAGTCTTAAATTTTAATTGAAGCTTCCACAACAGCCAAATTATAGAATCCCAATAGTGTTGGAATATGTATTTGTGTGTGTTGTTTTGTGTAGGAGTGAGTTTGTGTGCATATGTGTGTGTGTGTGTGAACTGTGATAATGCAGGGCTGTAAAAACTGCAGGCCTTGTAATTACCACTTACCAGAAGGTTTGGTTTGAATGGTGGTAAAAAAAAATAGCTATCATATTTCATCAAATCTAAGATGTCATCGATTTTAAGACATTATAATTCTATGCATCACTAAAAATGAAAATAATACTTCCTCTTAAACTATGATACAATGTTTCCTTCTCACACCAATTTTAAGAAGGTACCTTCTTCACAGAGTTGTCAAAATGTGAAAAATGTAATTGCCTACTTTCCCAAGTACTTTTGTCAACAGGTCTTGGATTCTCACTCTAAGAGTCATTCTTTAAATAAAGTTTTGATTCTAGAAAGGCCTTTTAAAATGCAAATATTTTACCTAGGAAGAGTACCAGATTAAGCCATTAACAATCATTAAAATGCATTAATCTATTATCAATCATTAAACCATAAGGAATATTAATTTAACAGATTATCAGAGCAAAGAGGAGAGGAAAAAGGGATTGAGAAGAAGATGCGAAGCAAGGATAAGTGCTTATTCTTCAGACTTTATCCAGGCTGCCACAGAAGAGAGGTTTCTGTTGCATTATGATCGGGAAGATGAAGTAATCCCATGCCACAGTGGAGGAGCATGAGGATAAAAAAGCACTGAGGATGAAAGGAACAACAACAACAACAACAACAACAAAAACTGAAAATGGAAAAGAAAAGAGCAAACCTCTTTGTCTTTAGAAAACCACATTTCTAGAAAGGCTTCCAAGAACATTCCTAATGATAGTTATATGCATATGTGTGGTTTTTAAATTGTTAAATGATAGATACTTTAACTGTTCTTAGGACCAGGAAGCAGTTTCTCATTCAAGGTTTTCTCTTCCATATTTTATGGTTTGTGGCACCTTTTCTCTTGTTAAGCCTTCGAAAGACACTGCTTTAGACTAAAATGAGTCAGTGTTTGCTTTTGATATTAAAAGCAGAGTTCAAAAAGTCACCAGGGTCAAATATCTTGGGTTTTATACACAGCTGTGCCACTGACTTCCTGCTAGACATGTAGAGAATGATTTAACTTTACCCTGTAAGAGTATAACTACCTGATACATATCCATTGAGTAAGACAGTAAATATTTTATATGAAAAGACCATATAAAAACATGAAATGTGCTACAGAATCTTGAGAAAGCCACTTAGCCTTTTAGTTGACTCATTTCTAAAATAAAGACAGAAATATCTACCTGAAAGCAGTGTGCCAGCCCTATTATTTCTTGGTAATTAAGATCCAAGATGTGTTGTTCTGTTTTCTCTTAGATATGAAAGATAGTTGAGATCTACTGAATGCATATATTCCTTGAAAGTATGTAATTGTTCAAATCAACATGAAAATGCCTTATGGTGATTAGCCTCATACAGCACAATATGAACTGCAATTCAATTCAGCAAGCACACTGAGCACCTGCATTCAAAAACGCATGTCACATGGGTTAAGTTCATCTCCACAAGGAGGAATGGCAGTAATCTCGTGCAAAAACGAAATTTCTTCCATCAATAATAATGCCCCACTTCCTTGAAATCATCCCAGGAGCCCAGAAACTACATCAGAAGTGTCAAACCCTTGGCAGACTGAGTAAGAACTTTACTGCTTAGGATCAGAACAGTTTTATAGCTTTGACTTTCCCAGCAGTTAATTAGAGCTGGGTGTCACAAACCTAGAAAACTTTCACTTTTACTCAATTAATAAAAAGATTCAATAAGATGTTGCTACATATTAGTCTATTGCTCTGTCTCTTCAGAATATTGTCAGAAGGTTCTTTAGCTAGTTCCTCTACTTTCCATGCATTAATATCTTTTGAAAAAACCAGACACCTAGGTTTGAGGATTCTCATATGAGCAAATAAGGGAGAAAACTGATGTTAATTCATCTCAATATGGGAAAGGTATTGCATTTTTTCCTCTCATTTTGAAAAAGAAAGGGGTTTGCCATAGTGTAATCTGATATTTTTAAGGCTACTTATATACATTTTGGTTTAAAAATTGCTAATTTGGTTCTTCAATATTTTCCACAACTTTACACAGCATAATAATACACTCTATATAACACAGGATACAAGCTCACTAAAGAAAAATTTTAGGGCCTGGCTAGATAGCTCAGTGGATGGAGAGCTCGCCGGGGTGCCACATGGGAGGCCCCGGGTTCGATTCCCGGGGACCTCTCCGAGCGGGCAGACGGCCTTGGGAGGGGCAGGCCGCCGTGGGCGGGGCAGAGCCACCGTGGGCAAGGCAAAAAGCCACCACGGGCAGGGCGGAGCCCCCATGGGCATGGCAAAGTCACCCGTGAAAAGCGGAGCTGCCGCCTGCAAAAGCGGAGACCGAGCAGCCCGCGAAAAACATGGGGGACTGCTGCCGGCAGGACATGGAGTGGAGCCGCCTGTGGGAACGGAGTGGAGCCACCCTCGAACGGAGCGGGCCGCC
>PVKH010005091.1:0-22595 GCA_004027955.1 Chaetophractus vellerosus
ACATAATTAAAATAATGTTTTATAATTAAAGTAGATGAGTTTTCCTAATATTTAAAATTATATCTTAAATTTTAAGCATTATTTTCACTTATAAATAAGAATATATTCACATAGTATAACTGAAGGTATGGTGAGAAGCCTTTCTACTCAGTGGATTGTCTTTGAGCTATTGAAAATTGCACCATTTAAATAAATTCATTGTTTTAAACCATCTTCCTTGGAATGGAATTTTTATTCAAGATTGATATGGTTAACAATCTGTAAAAGATTGAAATGAGGAAGCTATCTAAAGTGGATTGATAGGGAGCAGAGGTGGCTCAAGCAATTATGCACCTTCCTCCCACATCAGAGGTCCCTGGTTCAGCTCCCAGGGCCTCCTAAAAAAACAAGGAAAATGAACAGACACAGCAAGTGAAAAAAAAAAAACATGTGCATGGGGAGAAATAAAATAAATCTTAAAAAAATAAATATAGTGAATTGTTGAGGAAATATAGCTACATTAGTGCAGAAAATGCATCACCAATGTTCCAATTTTAAAGAAAGTAGATAAATATTTATGCAAAATTTTTAGTGAAAACAATTGCACCATGTATTTGCCAATTCAGTGTTATTTTTCCATAAACTTCAGACTCAAAATAAGTTAGCAGAAGCACTACTAAACCTCAATTACTTAACTATATTTGCATATATTATATCCTGTTGGTTTAATAAAATATATTCCCAATATAGTATAGTTTCAAATTACATTTATTCATTTGATACTGACATTTAAATTAAAAGTCCTTGTGTTTTGATTGAGGGAATTTAACTAGTGATACTCAAAGTTTATTTCCTACTCATAATGATTTTATGATGCTGTGATTTCATTTTCTTTATGAGAGTCACATTTATTGGTCTGTGCTCTCGACAATTGTTGGAGTACAGATTTGGGGTAACACTAATATTTTGATAATAAAATCAGACTTTAAAATATCTTTGGTTAATAAACATGGTCTTTTTTATTTTTTCTTTGAACTTTGCACTCATTTTCTAATAAAATTTTGCCTTTTAAAGAGAATTTTATTTGAGTGGTTCTTACAAAGATTGTTGCAATATGAAAGTCATTTGTTTGATAGAAATATCAAGCTGTCTTGTCAAACACACTGAAGTAACCCAAAAATATATTTCAGAGCTCACAGAGCTTAAAAAGAGCAAAGATTATATGCAATCAGACAAAAACCTATTTCAGCATTTCCTATTTCCTGCTCAGACTGCACTGCTTACCAGACTGTCACTGAATATTTAAGGAAATGCGGGAATCATTTTGTTTGGAATCTTAAGACACACCAGAACACACAGTATTTACAAAAAAAATTTTATAGATACATTAATTGAGAAGTTACCATCAAGAAATATAATTTTGTGATCTCCCTTTCTTGCCAATTGATCAGAATGCAGAATGAGATGCTAACCAAACAGCTTTATAGTTGTCTTGTATTTCCTTACACTAAATATTCCAGGAACCTTATCTGCTAAACCATTAGCCATATATCAACATTAGTGAAATGTGAAATGTAACTGCTGTGTAAAAAGTTAGGCTTCTGAAACATTAAAAACACTATTACATCCCTGTAATGAAGAATATAACAAATTCAGAGATAAACTGATTGGTAACCAAAATTACGCAATATGATATAATAAAAAATATGACCCAGTTTGCAGCTTTTTGATATCCATAACTTTCCCCCAAAACCTTGCATAAAATTTTTCTCTGAATTATGCAGTATCAGATTCTTTATTGGTTATGGAATAGGCATATATTGGAAAAATATAGAAAACAGAAATCCAGACACCAATTCAAAACTAGAAGAGGAAATTGACTTGTGAAATAGAAACTACATAGTCAAGGACAATGCCATCGAGGTCAATCTGCCTTATGATCCTCTTATTTAGTTTTTACTATTGCTCTATTCTATGGTTCATTTAAGCATATGATTTTAATTTAAAATATCTATGTAAATAAATATATTTCTATTATAAAATGTCAACAATTTACTGTCATATGTATTTAAGAAAAAAGGTAAGTAAACTATTAAAATTATTCAAAACAATTGCATTGGCCTCTTGCAGAGATCTTTTCTCTTCTAGTTATTTAATATGTAAGTATCATTATGTTAATCTTTTCTTTTATTTTCCTACCTCATTCTGAAATGACTTTGAGGCAGAATACATTCCACTAGGGACCACTCTTAAAGCTTTACATTTTCTTCTAAATCAGTAAACAGAAGCATTGTATGACCCATGCTTGCATATTTAACAAATTTGGAGTTTGTAAGTAACAATAGCTTGGTCTCTTATATATTCCATTAGAATTGGGAAATGCTTTTTAAATTTCTAAAATTTGTAATTTTTAAAAAATTTACTAATTCTGGAATTGAGAATTGTTTTCTACATAATAGCATATTTTAAAGTTTTTATTTAAATGATTATATGCATTAATTTCTACTAATGTCCTAGATTAGACATAATGTTATGAAAGATTTTTGGAAATCATCATGAGAATAACAGAAAAGACACTTTTATTAAATTTCAGATCTTCATTTTCTAAAGCATAGGTATCATGTCAATTGAGCATAGTTTCATATATGTTATTATCAATATTTACCTTAAACCCTTCTGACATTGACTTATGAACTATATCTTTTCATATGACTGCTAGGCATTCTTACATCTTTACTGCACTAGACCTGGAAAATAAAAATAATGTCATACTCTATTTATTCTCTTGGGACTTTCTCAAAACAAACACATAGATACACTTTGTTTTGTATTATTTTTATTTTGATACATTGCTATTTGGTCGGTAAACTTGTTCATAATGATTTCTATATCATTGTATTCAGCTAATTGATCACCCATATATTTCTTACTTGATTACCTCTCACTTTCCAACCTTTTCTACACATCCACAATCCACAGTGACTCCCAAACTAATGACTGATTTACTGGGAGAAAAGAAGGCCATTTCCTATAATAATTGCACAGCAGTTGGGTGTGAAACTGTCCACAATAATAAACTTCTGAAAACTATTTGTGGAGAAAATTAACAAGCTAACCTATAAAAGAATGTTTATAGACATTATGAACTACATGCAGGAAACTTTGTATATGATAGAAGAAATTGTATATTAGTAGTGAAATAATGATTGGTCATTTATTTGTATTCAAAAATACAATTTTCTTTAAAAAATTGCCACAATTGATTATGGTGTATCATACCAGATCTCATTGCAGCATTACATAATACCTATTTTATGTACCTTGTAACTTTCTAAAACTTAAAATTCTGAATTCATGAACACATTTCAACCTATATGTATTATATAAAAATTATGATCTGCATTTCAGAATACAGCTACAATTAATAAAACATCTATTCATATTCATAAAAATGGAAAAAGTTGAATGCAAAAATATCAGAACTGATGCAATATTTAAGGAATTTTAAAATTTCTTTAACCACTTAAAGGAAACTTAAACTTTTTCAAAAATTTGAAACATCAGTTCCAGTTTTACTGGATAAAAAAATATTCTAAATATTGAAGGAAGAGCTCATACTAATCCTACACCAACTCCTTCATAAAAAATAAAGAAGATATATTCATTTTTCATTTAATAAAAGCAATATAAACATAACATAAAAAACAAATGATAAAGGGAATTGTGACCCAATCTCAGTCATAAATATAGATGAGAATGCTAAACACAATGTTTGCAAAATGACTTCAGCAAATCATGACAGACATTTAACACTTCATGACCAGTATATGCTAAGGATATAGGCTTCTCCATTAGAGATTCATATATTTAATGAAAAACACTATATCATCTCAAAAATAGAAAAAAATGTAATGAAAATTCTGACAGGAAGATTTTAAGAAAGCTTCTTCCTCTGTTACAGGTATGTGAAAGAAAAACAAAAGAAAACTTAGAGTGAACATCATGTTCAACATCTAGAGGATGGCAAATAAATCCAATGCAGCTCAGGGACCTTCCACCTTGGTGAAATTTCTATGTGCCTAATGTTGTGGGGCAAGTTGAGATAACTTTCTAAGTGAAGGATTACCTGTTGTATCTGGTCAAACCATAAAAAGGGCACTACAGCTACTTGCTCTATTTGAATTTAAGAGGTAACTCATTCCTCATTAGGGTGTACTATTCCAGTCCATTTACCAAGTGACCTGAAATGCAACTAACATTTCTGGGGACCAAAAGGACAGACTTGTTAAATAAACAGCAAAATTTAAAACTTGCCCATCCAGTTCTAGACATCTCCATTGATATTCAACTTTTTGAATTAATCATTCCAGTAAGTAATCACCACAAGACCCACATCAAAATCAGACTTTGACTTGATCCTCTATTATCGTTCTTGACTCATTTTAAATATACTTCATCATTTACATGCTTCCCCTTAAGGTTCTAAATTCCCTAGTTTTTCAAAAGGTATAGATGGGGAATTTTGTGAAGGGAAAACTATTACTGACATGTTCATCATTACATTTAATTTCTGCAATTATACTCCTGACCTGAACACTTGGCTTCCTGTTGCACAAGGGATAATGATACATTAAATATACATGTAGCAGTTTGATATTATTGATGAATTCCAAAAAGTAATATTGGATTATGTTTGTAAACTGGTCTCTTGCTTTGGGCATATTAGAGTGTATTGGATGCAGAGGTTTTAGTTTTACTTGGTTAAATATTGCATTCAGCTAATTGACCATCCATATATTTCTTCCTGGAATGTTTTTGTTACAAAGGAAGTTTTTATTTGGTGCAAATTATTATGTTACATCTCTTAGTTCCTTTCTGCAATAAGTAGTTACCTGATCTAAAATGTGTGACAAAATTGCTAAAGTCAAGGATCAGTTTTATTTTAAAAACATAAACCTTACCAACTGATTAAAATTAATCACATACTCCTGAAAATTTACAACAGCAATTGAACAATGCCCATTACTATGCATGGTTTCCTATGAAGTTGTTTTAGAAAAAAGTACATTTGGTATATGTATAGACTATGAGTATGATTTTAGGGAGTTCATGGATTTGTTATTAATTTCATCCATGGACTCCAAATTAATACCCTATTGTCTAATATCTTGCAAAAAATCTCTGGAAGTTTCACTGCTACATAATCAAAAGTCCACATGCAATAGTCCTGAATGTGGTGTAATTTTTTAAAAGTAAAAATAAAAAATTCTTTTCAATGTGAGTCATCTTTCCTATTCTTGAAAATGGTAACTCCTCCTTGAATTTTACTAAAAGATATAAAAGTAAATAAATTAAGTAACTATATATATATGCACCATATGTTTAGGAATAATCAATAAATAAAAGATATCAGTTTACCCAAAAAATCCATAGTTTGAATAATTTAAAAACAAATATCTGATGAAAAATTCATGAAATTTTAAAAGTTGATTCCAAAATTTGGAAATAGTTAATATCCAAAATAGGTAATTTCACTTTCTAAAAATAGCAAAGAAGTATACATATCCTTGCAGATATTGAAGTACATTATAAAACTATGGCATTTAAAGTCTAGTTGGAATGAGCAGAATGATAGACTTGAAGGCAGTCAGTAAACATACCCTTTAGTGTATTGGAATTTATTCTATGTTTAAGTTGATATTCTGAATCATGTGAAATAACAGATTTTTCAGATATTAGGACTTTCAATCACCATCTGAGGAAGAAAGAAATAGGAAACTCTGTCTCATTAGTCATAAAAAATATATTCCACATTGTTGAAAGATACAAGTGTATCAGACAAAAAAGAAAAATATATTTGAGGAGCAATTAGCAGAATATATTTAGGTTAGGGTAGAGAAAAATTTTAAAAAATAAAGCAAATTAATAAAGAAATTTATAATACATTTTAAACTTTGGTGTGACAAAATTCCATATGAACAAAAATATATTAAAAAGCATCAGAATGTGAGTAACTGTAACTCCTACAAATCAATAATATAAATATAAACAACCCAATTTGCAAAAAAGTAAAATATTGTAATAGGAATTGGAATAGAAATTCCATTCATGCAATACTCATATATAAAAATATTCAACCTCATTAGGATAAAGGAAATGCAAATTAAGAAATGAGATATTTTATCATACATCATTTTCATGAAAACAAATTGGAAAAACCTGTTCATATAAAAGTTTGATGATGTTTTAGGAAATCAGCATGTTGTCTGTTGAAATTGCCTTATATTCTTTGTAACCATGTTCAAATTTGGAAAATAGAAGTGATCTAAATATTTAACAATAATAGAATGTAAATAACATGTGATAGGTAGTAATTATGGAAAATAAGTAGGAAATTTAAATTTTGTCTCTACCTGGCACATTTAAAATGAATAAATCATTAAGTTATGTTGTTGAGCAAAAAGCGTTAACCACACAATGATAATCACAATATGATAACCTATATGTTAAAAGTTACTCCAAAAAATGTCATTTAGATTATATGAATACTTGTTGTAGCCACTTGATATAATTATGAATTCCAAAAGTCTATATTGAACCATGCTTGTAAACTGACCTGTTCATCTGGGCATGATTGGGTTATGATTAGGGCATTGACTGGGCCATGTCAGTAGGACCTTGAGCTCAGTGGGCGTGGTCTCAAGTATAAAGGACAAGGCAAAAGACAGAGGGAGCAGATTTGAGAAGCAGAATTTTGAGAAGCAGTTCTGATGTCGGAGAGGATCCTGAGGAGAAGAGAAGTGAGCCATTAGCCTGAGAGTCTACAGCTGACCTTGTGGAGGAAGCAGAGGAGCTAAGCCAGGAGAGAAATGCAGCCCCAGGAAGAGAGGAACTTAAGAAGCCTGAACCCTGGCAAATGTCAGCAACTGTCTTGCTCTAACACGTGGCAATGGACTTTGGTGAGGGAAGAAACTTATGCTTTGTGACCTGGTATCTGTAAGCTTCTACCCCAAATAAATACCCTTTATAAAATCCAACCAATTATTGGTATATTGAACAGGCACCCCTTTGTCTGATTAATGCACTTGTGTACTGTTTAAAAACTAAGAAAATGTGTGGAAGGAAATATTTCCCTTTGGGGAACAAAGAGAATGAAGGCCAAAGTGGATTTTAGTGTTATACAATATTCTTATTTCTTTTTAAAGGATATCATATTTCAAAATTATTTCCCTAAATTTAATTGAAAACTCATTAAGTTTTAATATGATGTAAGAATAAAAAATTATATAATGAATAAAATATGACAAAGTAAAATAAAAAGCACAATCCAGTATTACAATTCAGGGAACTGTTGCAAAACTTATTCTTTGGTAGTTATCACATTGTTTCTTCAATTACCCTTAGTAAATTGCACATAGATGCTATTCCCTGAGCATTATATCCCATGAATTTCCATTATTTGAATTCCAGATGCATATAACTAGGCAGCTAGATTTCTGCTCCCCTCCCCCCATGAGGAGATATCGATATGAAGAAGCAGGAAATATCTATATCTGCATCTACATTTTTAACAAAATCCACATTTCTTTTTATACCTATGCCTGGATTTGTTTTTAGTATCAGCAATAAAAAGTATGTCTGTTTATTCTTTTATAATTCAATTACATTTGGATAGATCCTAAATTGATCTTTTAAATGTAATCATTTATTATTGAGTACTCAAAGTTATAATTTGTTCTTTTTTCATGGTTCCTTGATTTGCTGAACTAACAATGGTTTCTTATGAAAGGAAACAATACATTTGTAGTAGGTGAGAGAAGATGCTGAATAATCAAGGTGTGCTGCACAAAAAGTTAACAGCCTCTGAAAAAGAAATGCCATCATATTTAAAGCTTCTGTTTACCTGAAATCATCATCTCTGTTGCAATAAATTCATGAAGAAAATCCACACTGGACAAAATCCTGAAAGAGACATGCAGGACACAAATGTTCATGCTGCCTCACCCTGACCTCTAAAAAGAATAAAAATGGAAAAATATTCAACCCTTAATTTTCAGGGTCACATTGATTTCTTAGCCTAGGGCTAGTCCTCAACTCCTAAAATACAATTTGAGATTTTACCCACAAGGAAGGGAGTTTATTGTGCTTGAAGGAGCTTGAGTTAGACTAGATGGTTCAAATATATTTATCTGTGAATAATGTCAGGGAAGTTTCATATATATCTGAGACATAATTTTGTCATCTTTAAAAGAGGCATAATAGTCCCTACCACAAGGATTCTTATGAGAATTAAATGAAATGATCCATATAAGACACTTGGTTAAAGATTCATGTATCTAACACTTTACAATAATTCACTAAATGCTAGATCTTTTATTGTTAATTTTTAAAGAATTATATTGTGTGAATGTTTCACCATTTTTAACACAAGGGAATCACAAGGAATACATTTTGTTCAATGAGGTTATCTCATTATTTTTACCACTGAATAAGGATATCTATAGCAGTTATAAAGCATTAAATATTTTGAAACTTTTCTATAGTGAAAATCCCAAAATAACAATCAGGGAGTGGACTGCATAACAGGATTTCCCATTTCAGATGGGAGAACAGAAATCATCTATGAAGACCTCCAGTAGTCTGTAAAAATGTTAATTTCTCTATTATAATTAAGAATTATAAGAGAAGAATATATTATATTATAATAGAAGAATATAATATATTATAATAGAAGAATAATTGAATTCATCATTTCCAGAAAATAATCATTTTGTTCCTGTATTCTATTCATGGCATTTCATTGTTTTGTGAGTTTTTTGAAAATGTCAATAATATGTGTGAGTTCTACTTTTTAAAAAGAAATGGCTATTCATCATATAATTTGAACTTCTCCAACTGTGCCTACTGAAATATCTTTCTATAATATCACATTCAATTCAAAAGTTAGGAATTATTGCAAGAAACTAAGACACAGTAAAATGAAGGTCCTGCTATTGATCAGCCATTACTTGTTAATATGATTTAGGAAAAGTCCTTCAGACTTATCTATTTCCTTATGGGTAAAAGGAGGAATTGTGGTGTTCATGCATTCTTGCAGATGCAAAAAAAATGGTTTTAAAGTCAAGCAACTTACTAAGTTATTTATTGGTAAATTTATCAAAATTTCAAGACTTGCTCACCTACCCTATGGACATCCAGAGTACACCTCTTCCACCACAACTGTAAGTAATCATTTTATGAGGTCTGGTGCACCATGCCTGAAGAGTTCTGTGATCCCTTTACTCTGTAGTTGAGATATTACTGTGGGAACTACTGCCACAGACTTGGATGCTAAATACAATGAGGATGATCTGACCCTGGGTTAGCAGAAGCCAAGCGGTTGGCTTCCAAAGCAAGGTGGGAGTGGTGAATATAATAGACAGTTGAGTCAAAGCAGTGATCAGAATAATCTTATTCACAGAGATGTATGACATTTGTTATTTGATGATAGGGTTCCTAGAAGTGAAATAGATGGGCATTCTACTAAAATCTTTCTTGATCTGTATAATCAGAAATGTTCTAAATAAAATGAAAAAAAGTCTAACTTGAATCACAAAAACAGTGTCTTACACCTCAATCAATCCCAATAAATTTGAAAAAGTTTATAGACTCAGAACCCCTATAATGAAGGGAAGTCAAAGTTCCCTTGGGCAAAGACCCTGCTTACCAAAAATGTATATTGTTGATTTTCTTCCTAGCCTTCCCCAAAGGCATCTATGGCCTATTTCCAGGGTGACCATGCATTGGAGAAAAGAAAATGATCTGGCATTTCAGAAATTATTGGATACTGGTTCTGAAGTGGCATTAATTTCAATAGACACAAAATATCACTGTGTTTCTACCACCCAGAGTAGGTGCTAATGGAAGTAAGGTGATCAATGTAGTTTTAGTTCAGGTGCATCTCACAGATGGTCCAGTAGCTCCCCAAATCCATTCTGTGTTTATTTCCCCAGTTTCAGAATGCATAATTGGAATGCATTCCAATTCCAGCAACTAGAATAATCCCCACAATAGTTCTCTCACCTGGGGTTTGAGAGCTATGATAGTAGGAAAGTTCAAATGGAAGCCACTAGAACTTCCCCTACCCAACAAAATAGTAATCCAGAAGCACTACCACATTCCTGGAGGAATTGCAATGATTAGTGCCACCATCAAGGACTTGCAAGATGCAGAGGTAGTGATTCCATCCACACCCCCATTCAACTGTCTTTTTTGGTCTGTACAGAAAACTTACAGATCTTGTAGGATATTGAATTAACCAGGTTCTGACTCCAATTGCAGCTGCTGTTCAAGATGTGGTATCAATTCTTGAGCAAATTAAAACATCATCTAGTACCTACTATGGAGATATTGAACTGATAAATACATTTTTTCAATAATTATTAGTAAAATCCAGCAGAAACAGTTTGCTTTCAACTGGGAGGGCCAGAAATTTACCTTCACTCTTGTATCCCAGGGATTTACCAACTCTCAGGCCCTCTGCCACAATCTACTCTACCAGGAACTTGATCACCTTCCCCTTCCACAAGGTATCACACTTGTCCATTACACTGATGACATTATATTGATTGTACATACTGAGTAAAAATATAGTAACTGCCATAGACTTATTGGCAAGATATTTGTGTTCCAAAGAATGGCAAATAAAATTTCAGTGAACACGGTGAAATTTCTAGGCATTCAGTGGTACAGAGAATTTTTAGGTATCATTGTAATGTCATAAAATAAACAGTAGTTCTTGCCTAATCATCTTTCCTAGTCATAAATTCCCCTTGAGTAACCAACCCAGTTAGCCTTGCCCTAGTTAGACCAACCAACAGCAACTAGCAAGATGTGTACCTCTATATTGTTTGGATGATAAGAGCCAACAATTCTCCAAATAGTTCTTGCTGCTTCTGCCTTTCACAGCTTCTAGCAGGACATGTACTTTGATAAGGCTTGGATGATAAGAGCTGCCCTCAACTTCCCCAAAGGGCCCTTGCCACTTCTACTTTTAATGCCAAATACTTTAAAGCTGCCCTACTGCTCCCCTCTGGGTCACAGGGAAGGTAAGAGCCAGAGATGCAAATTCTTCTTTCTCTCCACATCTCCACTGACCCTCATGGGAGCCTAAGTTAGGAAAGTCCTGGACACCTCCACTGCTCTCATTCTCCTTCTCTCCCTCCATGCCCTTAGAGCTAACCAAGCTGCCCTTTTATGCAATTTTGTCTGTGTGACTATCTGCTTTTGCACCTCATCACTGAAAGAATTTCCATATAACATCAAAAATAATCCCTTCTCTGGTGAAGGATAAGTTATAACTATAAGAAAGGCACAACACTAATTGACCTTGTTTGGGTTTTAGAGTTGACATATTCCTCATTTGGGTGTACTACTCCATTTACCAAGTGGGCCCAAAAACTACAAGTTTTTAGTCAAGACTGGAACAAAAGAAGCTCTACAATAATCCAGGCTTGAAGGCATACTCTTCTGCCACTTTGGCTGTATAATCCAGCAGATCCAATGAAGGTCTGTGTCAAATACAAATGCTATTAGAAGCCTTTGGCAGTCCCCCACTGAAGAATCATAATACAGACCCTGTGGATTTTGGAGTAAATCCCTGGGGCAAATTGAGATAACTATTCTCCTTGAAGAAATAGCTTTTGGCCTAATACAGGGCCTTAAAAGATACTGAACCCTTAACCATGGTTCACCAGGTTATCATGAGACTTGACGTGCTTATCAGGAACTGAGTATTGTCTGACCTACCAAGCCATTAAGTTAGGTGTGCACTGCTACATTCCACCATCAAAGAGAAATAGTATATACAAGATTGGCCTTGAGCAGGCCCTGATTGCATAGCATTCTAAATGCCCAAGTGCCTTACTCCTGTGAAATTTTCTTCCTATTCTCAGTTTAAGCAGTGGCTGCTTGGATAGTTCCATATGACCAGTTCAGTTGACCAAGGAAGAGAAATTTGGGGCCTGGTTTACAGATGGTTCACATTAATGTAGGAACCACCCATAGAGGAGAGTGGCAGCACTACAGCAACTTTCTGGGATATCCCTAAATGACAGTAGTAAAGAAAAATCCACCCAGTGGGCAGAATTTTAAGAATGCATCTGATCATTCATTTTGCTTTAAAGGAGAAATGACTGGAGATACATTTGCATAATAATTCATGGGTTATAATTCAATGGTTTGGCTAGATATTCAGTGGGTTGAATGAACATGATTGCAAAATTGATAACAAATAAGTCTGTCGTTGAGATACATAAGTAGACCTTTTCCATTGAGATAAAAATTTGAAGATATTCATATACCATATGAGTGATCACCAGAGCATGATCTCAGCAAAGGGAGATTTTAATATTTGGATGGGATGACCCTTTCTGTGGATACCAGCCATCTTCTTTCACATGCCACTTCTGTCATTGCACAATGGGCTTATGAACAAAGTGACCCTGGTGGTAAGGTTGGAAGTTTTGCATGGGCTCAGCAATATGGACTTCCATTCCTGAAGCCCAATTAGGTTACAGCAACTGGTGAATGCCCAGTCTGCCAGCTTTAGAGATCAACACTGAGTCTCTGTTATGACACCATTCCCCAAGGGTATCAGCCTGATACCTGGTAGTAGGTTAATTACACTGGACCACTTCTATAATGGAAGGGGCAATGCTTTGTTCTCACTGGATTGGGCACTTTACCTTTCCTGCATTCAATATTTCTGCCCAAACTACCATCTGTAGAGTTAGATAATCCCTTTTCCAGCATCACGTTGTTTGATACAGCATTGTTTCTGATTGGGAAACCCACTTCAAAGCAAATAATGTGCAGCAATGGATCTGTTCTCATGGAATTTACTGGTCTTACTTACCACCCTCCCCAACATTCTGAAGCAGCTGGATTTACAGAAGAGTAGATGGGTATTTTTAACAATCAATTTTGGCACCAAATGGATGGCAATACCTTTCAGAGCTAGGACAGTGTTCCCTGGGAGATGGTATATGCTATAAATCATATACATTCCATAACCAGGATTCATGCATCCAGAAATCATGGGGTGTACATACGTGTAGCAGCACTCACTTCTTCCACCTGTAGTTCACTACAAAAATATTTGCTTCCTATATTGGCAACCAGGTCAGCTGGTCTAGAGGTCTTAGTTCCAAAGAGAATACTCCTCCAGTAAACACAATAATGATACCATTGAAATAGAAGTTAAGGCCACCATCCAGCCATTTCAGATTCCATATATTTCTGAATCAACATGGAAAGTAGGGAGAAAATATACTGGCTTGGGAGATTGACCTCACTACCAAGTAGAAATTGAACTAGTGCTACTCAATGGGGTAAAAGAAGATAATTTCTGCAGTTAAGGAGCAGTATCCCAGGAATACAGGCTTCCTTAGGTGTCTTTTAATATAGCATGCCCTGTGATTAAAATCAATGGAAAACTACAACCTAACCCAGGCAGGGCTAGTAATGGTCCAGACTCTTCAGACATTAAGGTTTGGGTCACTCCACCAAGGAAAGAACCAAGGTGAACTGAGGTGAAGGTTTAGGGTAAAGGGAATATGGAATGGGTAGTGGAAGGTGGCAGTTATTATCATCTTCCATGACCACATGACCAGTTGTGGAAACAAAAAATGTTATTTTCTTCTAAATATATTTTGTGTGTGTATCAAATATCTTTATTTTCTCCTTTTATCCTCTTATCATATATCATAAATTTTGTTAATTCTACAAAATGATATTTAAGTATATGAAGTATACTAGTGAATATCACCCAAGAACCCATTTCCTCTTCTGGGGAATGGGTTAGTGCATTTTTAATTGAACACAAGGCAGGTGTATCATGTAGGTGGAGGTATGACTATGTTACTGCCATTATTTGGTGATTAAGAATGGTTTAAGGAGATGTGTATAAATACCAAATTGACAAAAGATGGACTGTGATGGTTAATATTTCAACTTTATTAAGTTATGGTATCCAGTTGTTTGGGTCAAGGAAGAAAGACCTGATTTAACAGTTAAGGTATTCCTTAGATGGATTTGCATCTGTATTCAGTTGATTACAACCAATGATGATTGCATCTAAAATAACCAAAGGATATTGCCCTCAGCAATTAGGGGGAGATTCCTTATCCAAGAAATTGGAAGTCCTAAAATCAAAACTGAGCAGTTGAGAACTCAGAATAATGAGATTCTGTTTTTACCTCAGCCTGCCAGCTTCTACAGAGGAAGTCAATTATACTGTTTTCAGAGTTTCCAAAATATGGCCTATACTATGGAATTCATATTGGCCATTCTCCACAGTCATGTGACCCAATCCCTATAATTAATCACTTAAAATTGGGGCCGACTGGATAGCCCAGTGGATAGGGCATCGGCATACCACATGGGAGGCGCCAGGTTCAATTCCTGGGGACCTCTCCTATGGGGCAGACCGCCTTGAGAATGGTAAGCTGCCATGGGCGGGCCAGAGCTGCTGTGGGCAGGGCAAAAAAGCTGCCACGGACAGGCAAAAGCCACCACGGGCAGGGCAGGTCGCCCGTGAATCGAGCGCAGCCAGCCACCGGCGAACTGAAAAGCCGGCCGTGATGGAAGCAGAAGCCACCCACAAGCGGGGAAAGCCGCACTTGCGCAGTGACCAAGTCTCGGCACCGCAGCGGGGGGGAAGGGGAGATATGTAATAAAATAAATAAATCTTTAAAAAAAAATTATATATAAATCCCATCAGCGCTATTTCTCTGGAGAACCCTGACTAATACACAGTGTATCCCAAAATTGTTTTGTGAATAATCTTAGTTAAGCTTTTTTCCCTGATACAGATAATTAAATAGTCCATTGATTATAACATATACTTGTCATAGTATTTTATTAAGTTTTTTATGTTACCAAAGAAACTGAATTTTTCTAAGGAAGATGGTGTCCATCAAGAATTTAATGCACATTGTTAAATGTTATAACATTAATTAATGAAACTGTGGGACAAAAATCATGGTATTTAGTAATAAAACACTTATGGTATTTATTTAGGGGAAATCACAAAGATAGAAAAGAAGATTAAAATATTCTAAAATGTTAAAGTTTTCAGTGGAAATTGACAGAAATTATTTTCTTTTTCCTTTATTTTATACCTTTTTGAAGATTTAGTGATACTATGATGATTGAAAAAGTAGCTTGAAAATATGTGTATATAGTGTGAACCCAATTTTGTTTATATAAACTGTATACATATAAAATACATTAAAAGTATTTGTATCTAGTTGTAGGGATAGTACATTTTATATGCATTTTAAATTGATATTTTTAAAAGAAGCCAGAATAGAAAAAACATACTTCTTTTTTTCACTTTAGGGGGTAGGAAATCCAAGGGAGCAAATATCATTTCTGGATGAGGACTAAAAATAGAAAGATCCAGAGGCAGGGACCCTGAGAATTCTGCAAGGAAAAAGAGGTGAAAACCCAGGGGGTATCCCAGGGAAGAAATTCTTTGTAAAGAGGATGAAGAACTGTAAAAACAAAACCCTGACTGGAGGAAACATCTAAAAGAAAAACATAATAATGCCTAAAAGGTTTCCCTAGACTTTTAGGGAATTGACTAGACAGTAAAAACAAAAAAACAAAAAACAACTTAGAATTGTTTTCAAGTTAATTCTCCAAAGGCATATCAAAGCTCACATCCTGGATTGCTTCAGTGAGTTGGATAATTGTTTTATGTTTGTTTTGCATATTTCTTACCCCATTAAATTATGAAATAGAATATATAAAGAAAGTTTAAAAAAAGTCTTACAGTTAATATATCCCCAAAACCTTCACTTAAATCCAGAAGCAGAGCACAGCCATAACCTCCAAAGCCTATGTTATGGCCCTTTCTGAGTGAAATCCTTCCCTCCTTCTTGAATTAGCTATTCCTCTGGCTTTTATCAATAATCTATTCTTTACCTGGTGACCTTAGACAGCATTTTATCATGGAAGTTCTTTGTGTCCATTTCACTGGGTAACTTTGTGTACTGAATGAGATTATTTGGTGTTCAGACCACACAGTAATTGCTCAGATGTGTTTTCTATTACTTACTCTGTTAATGCAACACATTGGAAGTCAGGTTCCAACTTTGGATGCATTGAGAAAGAAGAAACAAGGAAAAGGGGATGTATAGAAATGATAAAGAGCAGAGGAAAGATATAATATATTCAGCTGTATATGTATATATATTTTCAAATCCTCTGGATGGGCACTTTATAAATCCACAGAGAATCTAAGTTTAAAATTTTTCAGGAAATCTATTTAAATAATAAATGCATATAAACAAAACATATTCTAAACCTCTCAGAGAACACAATGAGGCCACATTTAGAAGAAAGATAAGACTAGCCTGATGCCCAAACTTTTCTTTTCTCCTCAGTCAGTTTAAAGAGATTATAGAAAGGAAATGGTCCTCAAAGCAAAAGCCCCCCAAATTTGTTTCATTAAATAAAAGCCTTTCATAAAGAGCAGAAACATTCTATCACTGAGACCCAGGGGAAATGTCTAATGACTAAGATCATTAATCACACACAGCTGGGCTAACAGAGGCTTACATACTGTTTATAATCCAGATTCTATCCTAGCTCTGCTGGGTCTAATAATATGGATATAGAGGAAATACACCAGTCAAGCTTAATTTTACAATTTATACTTTATCCAGCATTTAGTTAATCATGTGAATTATACCCATCTGGGAATAATTTTAGTAATGAAATTCAGATCTTTATTTGACACATTTGAATATTAAAATTATTTTACTTGCCTTCAAACTGTTGCTCAGGATATAAAACATTCCATTTATTGTGGGAACATGTTGAAAGACAGGTGCCAGTACATGGCTTTCTTTTACAAAAATTAGGAGGAATTAGAAAGTGCACATTATCAATTATACTAACAGTGAGGGAAATATGAATTCAAGAAGCTGAAATGAATTAATCTGAGCACTAGGAGAATAACCAGCTTTTCAGTGAGGAAAGTATAGGAATGGTCCCAAAACAATTGAAGCAGAAGCAGAAGAACCTGTGTGGTGAATTATGTTGCTTCCCTTCCAATATCTGCCCTGTATGTGTGAAATATGCTGAATTTATTTTTGACTCCTTTGTAGAGTTAATGGACTTCTAAATATTTAAATTTAAATACAGGCATACTTTCTGATTTTCACTGAGTTGTTTTGAGATCAAGAAAGCAATAAATTCAAGGAGTTGCTCATGTAGTTTGATGAGATATTCTAAACAGACAAATAGAACAGTCAATGACCGGGAAATGATGCTAAACGGTCTGGAAAATTCATTTAAGAAGAAAACATTAGTAGCACTTTGCATAGAAAGTCAATGAAGTATTGATTATGAAAAAGTGAATTCATATGTTACCAGAGTAGTGAGAAGACCCAAATGGAAGGAACAAATAAGGGAACCAGCTGTGGCTCAATTGGTAGAGCCCTGGTTTACCACATGAGAGGCCCCAGGTTTGGTTCCTGGGGCCTTCTGGAGAAGGCAGGCCTCCTTGAGATGGCAGGCTGCCTTGGGCAGGGCAGGCGGTTCCCAGGGCCTCCTTGAGAAGTCAGGCCTCCTCAAGAAGGCAGGCTGCCTTGGGCAGGGCAGGCGGTTCCCAGGGCTTCCTTGAGAAGTCAGGCCTCCTCAAGAAGGCAGGCTGCCATGGGCAGGGCAGGCCACTGTGGGCAGGGCAGGCTGTGGTCGGCAGGGCAGTCCAATGTGAGCAGGCAAGCCACTGTGCAGTGAGCTGACTCAGTGGGATGCCACAGCAGGGGGAGACAAGCAGACACAGAAGAAGGCAAAAGCAATGAACACAGCAAGAACAAGCAGCAATGGGGGTTTCATATAACTATTTATAAATATTTTTTGTTATAATAACAGAACAGTTTAATTAGTAGGGTTAGTAACTTTGTAGCAGTAAATGCAGACAGAATGCTTGTTTGGTTTTGCCTGAGCTTTACTAACCTTAGTTTCCTCAGAAGCTTAATTTCATATGTGAACCATAATTTTCTGAAACCTTATTACTTCATGAATTTCCCAAAAATCAATTTTAAAAAGTCTCATTCATTTGAAATCTGTTGAATGATGTGGAAAAAAGGAATCATAGTATTTTACTTCCATAATAGAAAGTAATTATTTCAAATGTTTGCAAAGGCTGAAAGAGTAAAAAATGCATATTTCAAAAGGAACAAAATTAGCATTTTTAGAGAAAATGTAATTTATATTATATATGTGAAAAGTTATTTCTTTCTATTATAGTACAGTTGTATTTCTTCTAGTTTGGTTGGAATTTTACTTACCATTTCTCATTTTAAATTGGAAGATAGGGAACACGGGGAAAGAAATACACTTTTGTCTTTTTCCCATGAACATAACTAAATTAATGTTAATTTGTTTTCTAAACCATTATTTTAAATGCTTCTTTTAAATAAAAATAGTCCCTTTTACTTATAAGTAAGGAAATATTTACATAGGGTAATTGGAGGTATACTGAGAAGTCTTACTCCAAATGGTTTATCTATCAGATAAAAAAAATGAGTTTGAATTGTATGATTTTAAGATTTGGAATTATTTTTTAAAGCTCCATCTTTGTTGCAGCAGAATTTTTTATTTTGATGCTGACAATCTCAAGTTAATATATAAAATAGAGTTTTGAGGAGGGAATTTAAAGATGAATTGATAAAAAAAGACAGCTACAAGATTAGGGCAGAAGAATATATCACAAATTTTAATGAAAAAATTAATGAATGCATTAATCATGTGGTTTTCTGGTCAAATTTTAAGTGACAAACAATTGTGTCACATGTTTGCCATCAGACATTGATATTTTATGGTAAAGAAAACATTTAACTAGCCTTATGCTTAACATTTTTATTTTTATGTATTGCAAAATAATAATGGCTAAATATATAAATACATTTCTGTTATAAAATATCAACATTTTAATCTCACAAATCACTAACAAAATGGTCAAAAAGTGATAAAAAAATAAGCCGATTACATTTGCCTTCTGAAGAGGGATTTTTATTCAACTTATTACATATATAGTATCATAATACTTATTTTCCATTTTTTTCTACCATGTTCTAAAACAATTTTGAGGTATATACACCACTACTGACCACCATTAAAACTTTACCTTTGCTTCTACATCTTTAAAAAAACACTGTATAACTTATACTTGCAGCTTTAACAAATTTTGAGTTTAAAAGGAACTAGAGTTAACCCCTCCCCACATAATGACTTGTGTATTTCATTGGATTTGGAAAATGTTTACCACCTGGTAATATTTTAAATGATTTAACTCCTGATTGAATGCATGAATTTCAAGTAATGTCAAGATTGAACATATTGTTCTGAAAGATTTATGGAAAACATTATGACATTAATAAAAAAAGATACATCAGTATCAGATTTTCATTTATTGAAACACTGGAATTATGCCAATTAAATATAATTTTATGATATGTGTCTTATAAATATCTCTATAAACACTTTTGACATTGACTTATTATTTTGTCATTTCAGGGGCTGTTGAGCATTTTCACTTCATAATATCAATGTGTTTATTCTCTTGGGACTTTGCCAAAACAAGCACATTGAAGAATTCTGTTTTGTATTATCTTTATTTTGTTACATTGCTATTTGGATGAGAAACTTGCTCATAATGACCTCTGTTGCACGCAGCCAGCTAATTGACCAGCCATGTATTTCTTCTTTAATTAGTTCTCACTCTTTGACCTTTGCTACACTTTCTCAGTGATGCCCAAATTAATGACAGACTTAATAGCAGAAAGGAAGACCATTTCTCATAATAACTGCATCACACAGCTCTTTTCCACACCTTTCTTTGGAGGCATCGCAATCTTTATCCTCACAGGAATGGCCTATGACCACTACATGGCCATCTGCAAGCCCCTGTACCACACCGTCATCATGAACAAGCAGAGGTGCCCCACTATCATTATAGCTTGTTATGCTGGAGGATTTATACAGCCAGCCAATCAGTTTCTTCTTACCATCTTCTTACCCCTCTGTGGTCCCAATGAGATAGAACACTATTTCTGTGATGTGTTTCCTTTGCTGATACTGGCCTGCACTGATACATACAGAATTGGTCTCTTGGTAATAGTCAATTCAGGTTTTGTTGCTTTGTTAACTTTTGTGATTTTGATGTTATCTTATTTTCTAATATTATATACCATGAGGACCTGTACCCTGCACAAAGCTGTAGCAAAGCTCTTTCCACTTGCAGTTCTTACATAACAATTGTGATTCTGTTCTTTGTGCCTGTTTTCTTTGTTTATATTAGACCACTTTTCCAGAAGATAAAGTGTTTGCTGTTTCCTATGCTATCATTACTCCTATGTTCAGTCCTCTGATTTACACTCTTAGAAAAGTGGAGATGAAGAATGCCTTGAGGGAAGTGTGGAACTGTCAATGTTTTTAGAAAATATAAAGGATATTTATAAAGAGTATTTTGGATTTTCTCCCGAGGCCTTGTGAAATAGGCATCTATTCAACTCTAAGACTGAAAAATCATCTGGTGTGATATGAAATGTGTTGTCTTTAACATTTGTCCAGACCTCTTCATGGTTGGTCAATTTTGATTGACCCATGTTCATTGTTCCTCCATTCTCCTCATATTCCTTTACCAAGTCCTCTTTATCTTTACCTTAACATTTTATTTCTGCAGTGTAAGGAAATCTTTCTCCTTCCTCTGACATTTATTTTGGCCAAAACTAACATTATGCCATCTGGTCAAGGAGAAATATAATTTTTAGAATCTCTGTCCCAGTACACAATAAAAAGATTAAAAAGGTAAACTTTTTGAGCTGTGGTGAGCAGATAGATAAATGAGTGGAACATTTAACCCCTTTGGCTACTAAGCATTTATGAACACTCTTCTATACATTTTAGAATTCATTAATAAAACAATAATATTTTTCTCTTTCTATTGAACAAGATGTACATATACACACATAGATACATATATAAATCTAAGGAAAACAAAAAATTAATTGCTACAAATCTCCTTGTTGCTGTAATTGGTCATATGACTTTAGTTAATCTCTATAACTTACATTATTTGTAACTTGTTTTTCCATTATCTTTTACCATTTGTCTTGAAATCTCTAAAATATGTTTTAAAGATTTCTTTGGATTGAAGATATTGTTCATCTGTGCCCTCATTGTGATGAAACCAAAAAATCCCCCCTGCTCATTAGTGCCAATGAACTCAGCCCCATCTTTTTCTGTTGTTTTAATAGAGATATGAGGTTTCTAAAATGTCCAGGTGGAATTTTCTTTTCAATTACCAGTTCAATAAAATTACTGCTGTTTTCTCTAATGAAAGCATAACCTCTTTATATCTAAGACCTACAAATTTGCTGAGTTAGAAATGGAGGAGACAGGAAGCAAAACTTTTCTAAGTGTGTTTTTAGTTTAGTAGTAAAAGGAGCTAGCTGCACTTACATCCATTGATACCCCTAACAGTTTATTCTGGCTGTGGAAGAAACAGCATTACATACTGGTCAATTTTACTTAAAAATTATGTTCCAGATTTTCAAGATGTTATCTTTAATGTTAGGTAAGGTATTCCCCCATTCTGTTACACAAGTTTTTACAGTGTATTGGGTACATGGTAAGGACAGTGAATTCCTTAATATTGTGTGTACTGCCACATTTCTTTTACTATGAAATAAGATACTCGATCAGACTCAGTGCTGTGTTAGTAACAAGATGATGAATAAGGCTTTCCATAAATTCATGGATTTTGCTGTTATAACTTGTATCTTACCAGACCTTTTAACAAGGACATCCAGAAAAAACTCAGGTATGCAGTGGAGGTAGAATTACTCTTTCAAGCATCACAGTGCCAACAAAGTAGCCAAGGCTGGAGTAGCCAAGATACCAGAGAAGAGAAAAGCATGCATAAGTGAGGCTGATATTCTGTGTTGCCTGGTACTTGAGTCATTGGATGATTTTCAAGCATCAGCCAGCAGGTGAATAGACTAAATGTAACAAATGCTTGTAAGAATTTAGAGAACTAGAAATCATATGCCTTACTGGTGGAGTGAAAAATGATACAACCAATTTATTAATTGGGAAAATAATTGACTAAAATTGAGCATACTGTACTCCTGTGTCCTAGAAATCCAATCATAGGTATACACTCACTCAACAGAAATGTTTACATAGAGTCACCAAAAGAGAAAAACTTCTGAGAGCATTGTTTGAAGAGACTCAAACTTCTAATAACCCAAATGTAGACAAATAAATAGATTGTGGTATATTTATACATAAAATACAACAATGCAATAAAGAAACCATTGTTCCCCATGATATGGAAAAATGTCACAAACTCACAATCATAATGCTGAACAAAAGAAGACAGAAAGAGTAACTATTCTATTATTCCATATATATAAAGTTGAAAATAGTTAAAACTAATCTATTATTAAAGTCAGATTAGCAGTTGCTTCTTGTGACTGGAAAAAGGAATCTCTGCATTCCTGCTAATGTTCTATTTCCATCCTGTGCTCCCATTTCTCAGCAAGCACTGCTCTTTT